>CAUYQV010044482.1:0-59765 GCA_963574575.1 Galagoides demidoff | reverse complement strand
GTTCCTCTTATAATTGTGCCCCACCCCGGAGAGGTGTGCCATACAATGTGACATCCCCACCTCCCTACCTCCTCCGTCTCCCCCCTCCTCCCCTCTTCCCACTTGCTCATTCCTCTACCTCCCCTCTAGTATTAGTTCATCTACTGCCTTCATATCAGAATTGAGTACATTGGATTCTTGCTTCTCCATTCTTGTGATGCTTTACTAAGAAGAATGTGTTCCACCTTCATCCAGGTTAATACAAAAGATGTAAAGTCCCCATCTTTTTAGTGGCTATAGTATTCCATGGTGAACACCACTGTTTGATAATCCATTCTTAGCTTGGTGGGTACTTAGGTTATTTCCACGTTTTGGCAATTGTAAATCGAGCTGCAATAAAGAATCTAGTGCAAATGTCCTTATGATAAAAGGATTTTTTTTCTTCTGGGTAGATGCCTAGTAATGGGATTGCAGGATCAAATGGGAGGTCTAATTTGAGTTCTTTGAAGATTCATCATACTTCCTCCAAATAGTTTGTATTAGTTTGCAGTCCCACCAGCAGTGTAAAAATGTTCTCTTCTCTCCACATCGATGCCAGCGTCTGCAGCTTTGAGACTTTGTGATGTGGGCCCTTCTCACTGGGGTTAGGTGATATCTCAGGGCAGTTTTGATCTATACTACATTTTGAATGGTTCCCTTATTCATTTGATTGTATAATATCATGAATTATTTATTTGGAATGTATTGATTTACTAGTGATACACTACTTGAGATTTTGTGATGTGGGATATTCTCACCAGAGATAGGGTGGTTTTGATCTGTATTATATTTTGAATGGTTCCCTTACTCATTTGGTTGCATTATACCATGAATTGGTTATTTGGAATATATTGATTTACTAGTCATACTGGACTTCCAAATGTTAATCCATTTCATTATATGGCATCAAAACTTCCCATTTTATTTTTAATATCAGCATTGATATCATCAAAAATCTTGGATTAAGAATCTTTCAAAATCATAGTAGCAGACACCAGTTTCCTAAAACTCCAACTTTTGCTTCAAAGTTGTAATTTAATATTTAGTAAGAAACTGTGTGTGTGGCTGGTTCACGTTGTTCATTTTTGAAGAAATAATTGTCAAATATCCAATCAGGGCCAGATACTATGGCTCATGCTATAATCCTAGCACTTTAAGGGGCTGAGAAGGAAGGATCCCTTGAGGCCAGAAGTCTAAGACCAGCCTGGGTAACACAGTGAGACCCTGTCACTACAAAAAAAATTAAAACTAGCTGGACCTGGTGGTGTGCACCTAAAGTCCCAGCTACTTGGGAGGCTGAGATAGGAGGATCACTGAAGCCCAGGAATTCAAGGTTTCACTGAACTATGACTGTACCTCTACACTGTAGCCAGGCTGACAGAGTGTGATCCTGTCTCTAAAAAAAGAAACTAAAAATACACAATCATAATATCCATAATTTGTTAGTCATTCTTTTACGTGAACATGGTGTTCCATGAAAAAGCAACTAGTTCAGCGGGCAACTGAATTGCACATGTGCTTTTCCTCAAGACAGTCATAACAATTCAGCATTCAGTAGCAGCATTCATACAGCAAAAACTGTGTGCTTTTTGTCATGCAGAGTGTTAAAAGGGTGTGCATTCAAGGCCAACTATTTAACTAAAAGAATATCATCAAGGACATCCCTAAGCAAAACAGGCATTTTTGCATTGTGGGTGTGTTGCAGTTACCAATGAATGTACAATTATTGCTAGTACGGTTTTGTTTCCCTGCCATGGTTCATACTAAGGTGACTGCAGTTTTACTCATCATTCCTTTTTCACCATTAGTACAAGTGAAGACACAATGAAAATGTGATACACAGATTGGCTTTGTTTCAAAAATACGCTAGAACCTCCATAGCTGACCACTTCTCTACACTAACTTACGTCCTTAAACTGACCTAATTTTCATAGACCGGACATGCACCACACGTACATACCAGTATGGCAGGCCTAGCTCCTTATGTTGACCAGCTCTGCATGTTGACTGGTTTGTTGTGGTTCCTTGGGTGGTCCACTTACAGAGAGTCAACTGTAGTTTTGACTTTGCAGGACCCCTAAAATATTGTGTGGTTTCTCCAGTGGTTCACAATAATTGTTTGAGAAGCACTGACATAAGACATCAAGAACATTCCTATAACTAAGAGTAGGGTCACGACCATCTCATCCACAGGGCTTGAGAGTGGGCAAAGGAAAGGTTCTCTGGAAAAATAAAAGAAAGCTGCTTTAACAAAAGAAGGGTAAAACAAAGTTGAGTGACAAAAATAGCAGATGCTTAAGTTAGCTGTCCAAGGAGATTGCAGACTTTTCCATCCAAAGTTCTTCAAGAGGAGAAAAAATTTTAAAAGTACCAACCTTGTCCCTGATGATTTGATAATTTCCTTGCCAGAGGCACCAGGTTGTCATATCATGTTCCTTTTCGTGTGTTAATTCTGTCAGATCTTATATGACCATGCTGTAACGTTCTGCTATGTGTTTTGTAGGAACGGTGCCACATGACCTATCAGAAAAGTGCCTGCTTATGTTGTAATACGTTTGACAAGTCAAGGAGACTTACACTCTCAGGCCGGAGCTGCCACTAATTAGCACCTTGACTTTGGGCATGTCATGCACCCCGCCTGGTGTTGGGTTTCTCGCCTATAAAATGAGGCAGACAAGCCAAGTCATCACTAAAATTGTTGCTTGGCCGATCCTCTGGGACTAATAAGTGAAGAGTCCTATGAAACATCTTAGTTACACCTGAAATATTTTAATGTATAAAAGTAGCTCTGGTCCACTTTCAGAAAAAGAGGCCACTTATCAGCTGGGGGGCTTTGAATTTCTCTTTGGCATCATTTCCTTTTACCCTGAACTCTGTCTTAGGTCAGGGCTGGTGTTTACCTGGCACACCCCAGTGCAGCCATGTCAGTATTCACGGACATCCTGAGTTGTTCTACAACATACCGATTAATGAATATTTTAAATATCACCACTGGGTGCAAGATTCTGTCTCAGATGGGCATTCAGCTGAGGGGTTTTTGTCTCTGGGTTAACCCTCCCTCTTCCCCATAGGCTTAGATCTCAGTCCAGCCAGGCTGTCCTTCCCTCAGTGTCCTGAATCTATCCTGAAAGGACACCTTTATTTGATGTTCAGTGTAGGAAGAGGCCGTATGCATAAGGTGACCAGATTTTAACATTGGTAAAGTGGGACACCATTGACTGGGGGGGAGGGTGTTCTTAATCAAAAATTTGGTCTATATGGAGCAACAGAAATTTTCATAGAACACAAAAATAGTATTGTAATAACATTTTTTTAATTTCAACATAAGTACAATTTACAAATATACATTAAAAATTATATATAGTATTATTTTATTTGTTGGCATATTTCTCATCGAATTCTAACAACTGATCAACAATGCGAACTTTGATAAGTAGTTCTTGATAATCAGTTCTCAACAATTATTTGTTATTATTAAAGTTTAACATTATAAAATTAATGAAAATAATATATAAAATTCATATCCTGGTGAAATAGCCACATGGTAGCAAAAAACTGTATATTCCCTTCCCATTCACCCACCGTTTCCTAGCTTGTTGTGCATTTTTTTCAAAAATCGGGACTTTTCTAAAATGCTGTGGGACCCAGGAAAAATTGTTAAGAATTGGGACTGTCTGGTCACCTTACATATGCATGCCATATTTTTCAGAATGATCTTGTAACCTTCCTCACAGGTTGGCTGTAGTGCTCAGGTAAGCAGGCTGACTGTGCGTCTCTGTAATGTGCCTGCCCACTCCCATCTCCAGAAGGATTAAGAGGGAGATAGAAGAAAAGAGATGGGAAAAGATATCCATATATATCCTCAATTGTACACAGATGCATGCATACTCAAAACCAAGAGGGCCAAGTATCAGAAAGACATAAAGGAGCAAACAGAAGCTGTATGCCTTCAGGAAGGGCAGACATTTTTGTCACTATGTCCCTTGAGCAAGATCTTGAAGGTTTTATAGACATGGACAAGAGAGGACAGACCCATGTTATGCAATATATTTATATGTTATTTTAGAAGGCTGGTAGGTCTATATACCTTGCAGTTATTTTCTATTGCCTACTTTTAGCATCCCAGATCTGTACTCTCTGGAATAAACAAAAGCACCCTGCACAAAAAATAATTGATGTAAATATGGTGATTTTACACATTTGTTGAGCATGCAGTGTGCACAAGGCTCTGCTGGAAGCTGGGGCTATCTTGATGAAAAGTACTCAAGAGGCTTACTGTTTAGGATGAGAAATTACACATTGCATCAATTATAGTACACAGTGGTTGCCATAACAGAATTACCTGCAGCATACTGATAGGGGGCAGGGGATGTGCATCTGATTTAATCAAAGAAGGTTAAATCAGGGAAGACTTTCCAAGGGACCTTCTTGAGTCTCAAAGGAAACACGGCTGAAGAACGTTCTAGAGTTTAGACCAAGAAACAGCATAAGCAGTAGCACGCTGACATGCCTGTGGGAACTTGTGGTGATTTGGAAGATGGTGGGAGTGCAGGGGATGAATTCTGGTGCATGCAGTCTTGGCTGACCCTGTAAGGTTAGGCTGAGTGAGTTAGAACCATTTCCTATATCAGAACATGAAGGTTTGCAGCACTGTTCTCTAAGGAGAAAGAGCTGGCAAGTGCTGGATCTTGATCTGGAATCTAGATTTTCCTTCTGCCAGAGCAGAGTTATTTATGTCTTCTATGTAGTAGATGCAAGGACTGGGGCTGCTCAAAACCCCGGTTTTAATCTGCTCTCTGTGGATGGCTCCTGTCCCTGTATGCGATGTGTTTGAAGCTTCAGTGACCAGTACAGCTCCCCTCCACTAGGAGTAATCTTCAGACGGAGTCCGCTGGTCTGCAGCTGTGCTCTCCTCCTTGCTGAGGGCAGCGTGTGCCCCAGCTCCACCACATTCCACTGTGGAACAATCGACAGTTTCATTCACACATTGAGCGCATGATTTGGGAACCAGCCCAAGAATGTGCTGGACCTGGTCCTGACAATCATCTAAAACCACATGAGCCACAGTGAGAGGTGTGTTCTTTTGGGCCAGATACCTGGAGTTTTGCAAAAACCCTTGGTTAGTGGAAGCCCAAATCCCCTGTGAATTTTATGAATTAATAAAGACACAGTGCATCTATGCAAAACTTCAATGTTTCACTGTAAAACATTTCTCAAGAAGGTTTCAAAAAATACAAAAGCCATAAAAATGAGGGAATGTTTCTATTTCCAGAGAGAAATCCATTTATCCTCTGGATTAATTTACATAGAAACTTTCACCTGCCTTCAGTTCAAGTGGTAGGGTCTGAAAAGTGTGCCTCTAACACGGCACGGACAGTTCATAAGCTGAGTCCCAGTTGGTCTTCTGCCCTTTCAGTAATTAAATTTATCTCTGAAAACCTCCTGAGATTTATATTTTTAATATCTCCATTTGGATGAGGGTTGTCCTTGTATCTGGACAGGAAGCTTTTCTTTCTGAAATGTTAATTGGGCAGAGAACCCAGAGATAAACAAATTGATTTAATTTTAATCTGCTTTCATGGTAATGCATAATGATAACTGGTTTCTGTCTCATAGGGCTGAAAACCACAGCCCTTAATAAGAGTTTGCGGGTATATTATGCAGCTTTACATAGCTTATGTTGTGCCAGGCTGCTCCCCATAAATTATCCTAACTCCAGCAGCATCTCAGAGGCTCCCAGTTCTTGTCCGCTGCAGATTTTCAATCAGGGAAACTATCAGTGTGACATGAAGAAACTCCGAGCCCTCTGCTATGAGGAACAGCAGAGTTTCCATGCCTAGCTCTCCATAAATGAGATTAGTCCTGGAAAATCTATATGGTGCTCTCTGTTGTAAACTGAAAAGCAGCACATGCTGTCAGGGAGGAGCCAACACCTAGGCTTCCGTGCACAGGTGGTAGATCTGTGCAGAACAGGTGCTCGCGTATTGGTTGTGAGAGCAGCTGGGAGCGTTTATCCTAAATGAGGGATACTGAGAATCCAGGTAGAGGTCACAGAGGTCACCTGTGGGAACAGGTGCACTTTGACATCTCAACTGACGTCACCTACTCAGAGAGGGACTTCCTGCATCCCCTGACTCAAATTACTCGTGTCACCTCAGACTTTTCCTTCTTGCATCTGCCGCTGTCATTCTACAATCTTCTGTTCAATGCCTGTCTCTCTCTGGTGTCCATTGCTGCCGTTCACTAGTATCTACTGGGCAGAGAAATGATTCCTCCTTCCCCACCCCCTAGAAGTTAGATATGCTCATGGAACTATGATGAGGAAAAAATAAGTGAAAGTGACACGTGGCTTCCAGAAGGACATACGTGAAACTAGCAAGAGAGGTTCTGTCTTCCCTTCTCCAGGGGAAGTGTCTGGCAGCATTCCAGGTACATCCACACTTGGCTCTCCCCAAGGGAGGAAACTTGGACCCAAATGGAAAATGAATTTCTGTCATTTATTTTGCAGATGTTGCTTGTTACTACATCACAACCTACCCTCATCTGCCTGATTCATTCCCACGTGGGTGATAAGCTCCATGAGTGAATGAAGCAGGGGTGTTTTGTCCTCTGCTGTCTCTAGCAATTAGCAAGTGGCAGACACCCAGAAGATACACAGTAACACCCCTGGATCTCTTACAGGGTTACTCACCAGTGGATAGTTGATTTTAACCCTGGAATCTACATGTTGCTACACACTCCAGTGTTGATTCACTTAGTTAGCTTTGAGTGTTGAGTGACGCTTTTCCTGTTGAGCTAAGATATACCTTCTTTTAACATTCACAGGTGCTCTGGCCTCTACCACAGCTGACCGTCCACTTTCTTCTTCACTTGACAGTTTTCTGTTTATTTAAATCCAGCACCTATGTTCCTCCTGTATGTTATTTTACCAGTACATTTTCTATATGAAAATACGTCTTGTGTAGTTGTAGTTAGATAAGACTCCCATGACACAAAGTAATGTTATGACTGGTCCTTTCACGTCAAAAAAAGGTATCAAGAAACTGAAGTCTTTTCAGGCGGATTCAGTATCAAAGATTTCAGGCTGACTTGTTTGGGACTGTATTCCTCAATGGAGGCCAAGGTAGAAGGACTTGTAATAAACCCTTATGATCTAGAGAATAAGAAAAATTCTAGGTTAAGTTCTACCATCTGTGTTAGATGAAGAGGCATGAAATTTCTAGACGCTCAGGTGTAACTCATGGAACCTCTCAGACATATAAATTGCATGTGCAGAAGACTCAGTCTTTGTACCTGCTGGAAAAAAAATAGCTGGTGTCTTTGGGTTTGTGTGGGCGAGTTGTACTGTGACAATTAATTTAGCAGACCTCTAGTCTCCTTTTCCATCCCTGAGGGAAGTTTTAAATTGCAGAGGTCTTTAAATTGGAGCATCTATATGCCTGTTGTTATGCAAAACCACTCCAGGGGAACATGAACATGGATATGCCTAAAGAGAATCTTTTCTGAGTTTTCTGCTTCCCTGTATTCTCCTTCCTAGAATCCATCCACCTAAGAAAATAGGCCGATCCTCAGCTTCACCGTTGCCCTGTATCTGCTTTATGAAATAAAGGCATTTTGTTCACCCAGCTAGGATCTTGCTAGGATGGGTTGCAAAATCTCATGTGCTAACAATGCTCTAGGTAATTTAGTGATATCCGTGTCTTTGAGAAAGCAGGTTACTCTGGTGACCGGGCAACAAGTCCTTTTGCAAGCTGCATAATTCCTACTTGTTTGCTTTCAACAAAGTAGAAGGAGGAGACATTGATCTCATTGTCAGACTTTTAAACATCACTTTTGATGACGGATCACAATGTAAATTAATGTTCTATAAGGAGTTGAAAGGATGGAGTCTCATTGCTGTCACAGAGTGTGCTCAATTCATCATTCCTCGGGACTGTATCTCTAAAGTTGAAATGTGGGAACTGAGTTGAGGCTAGCCCATCTCATTCTTGCAGTACGTGGCATGGCTTTGCTGATCCTTCACACACATCCTTATCCAGGAAGAATGTCCTTGCTCTTGTGTATGTGATAACAAGTCATCATGACAGGAGCCCACTTTACATTCTCTTTTGTGTTTCATGGAGCCCTTTTCTCCTATGATCCTGGGGTAGGCTCTGCCAATGAGAGGTAAAACTTTCAGAAGGTAGAAAAGAAGTCACCATTCTCCTTCTGTGGCTTCACAGAGTGGCGGAAGTTCCCAGCAGCGTGGGAACCACTGCTTGAAACTGCCCACTGAGATGGGCTGGCGGGCTGTGGCTTTCTGACTCCTCAGTTCCCGACGGCTTCTGATTTCTCATCATCCTCAGTCTCTGTTCTTGGGCTATCTGGCCTTGCTTTAGTTGTTCTGCCCAGATGGGACTCTACAGGATTATTTCCTGATCCCATCAAGTGTAAATGTAACTCACAAAATGATGTGTGTCCCTTCCATGCAAAAGCATTTCTGGGCCAGAACGTGTTTGCTGTTTCAGTCTGTCTGTTCATTTGCTTGGGAAATTCCGAAGCTCTCTGTACCAGAGGTGACGTGATAAGATGGGCTTTGTCAGCCTGGATTCTTGCCTAGCCACATAGAACATCAAGTTTGAGCCAAAATAAATCTTTGTTATTTTATGTCAATAAGAGTTGAGGTCGTCTGTTCCTTCAGCACATAGAGACTATAACCGTTCCTGATATCAATGCATTTCTGATAATATTTTATGTTTTATGTTGAATAATTGTTGCTTAAAACTTGTACTTTATTTTTATTTTTTGCTCGAGTGTGTATTGAACATAACTGTAGTGAAATCCCTCTGTAGAATTTTTATTTTTTATTTTTAAGTATTTAATGGATACAGACTGTGTATTCAAGGTGTATACCATGATTTGATATATGCATACATTGTCGTAATCAAATTAATTAACACATCCATTGCCATCCACAGTGAACATTAGATCCCCAGATCTTGTTCATCTTCTAACTGAAACTTTTTTTTTCCTTGCAGTTTTGGCTGGGGCCAGTCTTGAACCTGCCACCTCTAGTATATGGGGCCGGCACCCTACTCCCTGAGCCACAGGCGCCGCCCTTCTAACTGAAACTTTTTACCCTTTGACTAACATCTTCCCATTTCTCCCAACTCCCAGCCCTGGAAACCACCATTCTACTCTGTTTCTTCAACATTTAGAGCCTATGGATATGGTATTGAATCTACCTATACCTATTAAATATTTCTGTTAGAGAGAAGTATGACAGAGTAACCAATAAAAGATATTCACATATAAAAATAGAACATGTTAGAGTAAAATTTTATAGAAGACATAAAATAGAAATGAAAGCTAAAAGAGGAAAAGAAAACAATATAAAAATTAACTCTGGTAAAGAAGTGGTTTTCTGTGTATTCCTTTAAAATGAATAATGGTAGGCATCAAATCACTGTGGTATTTAGTTTCCGGCGATTACTTTTAAAAGAAGGATACAACAGTTTAATTTTAAAATGTCAATAGTTACAATATACTGAAATTTTCAACCTTTGCAGCTTAGGAGGGAAAATTTTAAATGTCAACTTTAAAATGTGCCTGGGGATGGAAAGTTTTGTCAAAATTATTCCAGAGCATTGCCATCGATAGAATGCTCTGTGATGATGGCAGTCTCCTGTCATGGCCCCGTGCAGTAAGGAAGCCCCATCCACGTATGGGTATGATTTCCAGGAAGGCTGCTGTGCAACTGAAGAGCTGAATTTTATTTCTCCTTATTTTAACTAATTTGAAATTTAAATAGACTCATGTGACCAGGAGCTATCACCTGGGACAGTGCATTTCTGCAAACAAGGTCATTAGGTCATTGGACCATCAGGTATAAAAAGATTCAAGTAAAACTGCAAAGTTATTTCTATTTATAAGGAAGGGTACCTATTATTAACAGCATTTGAGTCCTTTTTTGCCATTTTCAAACACCATTTAGGTAGCCCTCTACTTCACATTAAAATACCTTGGAAGATAAATCTCCACTCCATTGCCAGAGGAAGACAGGAAGGAACCTGCTATAATGAGGGACATAGAGAGTTTGGGCTGAGCCTGGACTGATGGGTCAGAGCCTTTGGGGCCTGTCTCTGCCTGGTGCAAATCCAGGGCTAGGTGTTGGCAGGTGTTAGGTGTTGGTAAGGACTGGTGGCCGAGGCAGAAATAGCACCTCTTCCTCCAGTATTGGTGCAGGACAACTGATGGGTGGGATGGATGGCCACAGGGTGGAACTGAAGGAGTGTTCCTCCCTGTGCCCTGCACGTTCTTCAGGACGGTATTAAGGCTACCTGGATGCATGTAGTGAAGGCAAAAAGAAGGTGGGAAACGTGATGTGGCATCTTCTATACTTCACCTTCATATAGAGTACATGCCTATTAATGACAGAAAACTGGTCTTTTAATGGAGAAAACAGAATATATAAGTCCTTTGTAACCCAATCACCCAAGATTCACCTGTCGAAATTTGATATATATGCCTAGCTTTCTCGTGCATCTCTGTGTTTTTACCTGTATCATTTGCAAAGAAGCATCAATAATCATTAATCAGTAATTAAAATCATGAAGTCAGAATATCTGTTCACTTACATGTATATCATAAACACATTTTTAATTTTTGCTTTTTGTTTTTTATTTCACTTGGGTTCTAGGATGATGCATTGTGAATTAGCAGAATCACATCAGTGACTTCACAAGGCAAGAGCGCTGATGGCCTGCATCACATTCATTTTTTCCTGATGATTAGTTTGAAATCTAAACAACACAACATGAACCACAAGATACGTTTGAAAAGCTTGCAACTTCTGATAACTATCTAATGTCTTTTTGTATGTCAAAATCTTTGAAACAGAAGTGCTATTGTTTCCCTAGCTACTTTAATGCATCTATAGATAATAAGGCCTGACATTATTCTGCTTATTAAGTAATCCAGCTGTGCTCAAGCCACCCAGAGGTCATTCCAGAGTAATTCTGGGGCTGCAGTCCCAACCTTCATCTGCTTGTAAACTTGTTCTTGGAAAGGTCCTGCCTGAAACAGACTTGCCTTTTCCTTAGGGCATTTTCAAATTAAAAGATGTTCTGTTGTAAGCTAAATATATTCCCGTGTGTTCATTATAGGTAACGTGCAGCAAGCCCCTGCTGGATACCCCTGGGCTGTGGAGCACTAATAAGAGATGAGATGAAGTTCTTTGTAATCAGCTTCTCTCCAGTTTGGAAAAGGAGGCATGGCTGCGGATTTAGCCATGCACTGCAGTTGCTATTATTATCATTATTTTTACTGGCAGCCTAAGAATTGGCAGGATATTTGGTGTCTTAGAAGGTGAGGTAAGTGTACAGTTTGGAGGGATGTAGGAGAGAATCATTCAAGTGACAGGAACTTTATCGAGAACCGAAGGATGCCAGGCCTTCGATTTCTCAGAAGGATGCGGTTGTTGACAGAGAGTCTGGTCCAGTTGGAGTCCACGTCGCTGACAAATCATGGAAAGTTGCATTCAGGTCTGTCCCCGGTGTACCGTTAGCCTTTTGGCTGCATCCCACAACGGGGCTGATGTGCTAGACTAATCTACAGATGGGTAGGTAGATGCTCAGTAGATAATAAATATAAATAGATAATAGATTAGATAGATTTTAATATGGGACAAAACGGTTCTAGTATTGCTTTCTTGTTGCCAACTCAATATTTAATTGCCAAATTATATATGGTATATTTAAACAGTTCCATTTGGAAGTATCCAGATAGCATATGGATACACCTTCTTTGTTCCTCTGTGACATTTCTTCCTGAACACAGTTTATTCCCTTGTTCTCAAGCCCCAACAAGCATGTGCTTTCCGTCTTGTGGGAAGAAAGCTTCCCTAATCTGCATGTGATGACTTTCCAGCCATAAGAGGACTCACCTGTGTTTCTGCCCATGTCCCCAGTGACATGTCCTTCACCCCAACCAAACCATCACAGAATGTTGAATTCTTTTTGGTTTTTAATGTCAGACAATAATAATGAAATGATTAGAATTTGTGGTTGCTGATGCCCTTGACTAATTGCAAGGGCAAAAGCAGAGATCCCAAACTCCACTGCCTTCAGGGACAGGTGAGTAATGAAATGGGCTGAGTTAGTGCAGGATGTGTATACAAAAGATATTTGTATTTGGAGATGCACCAGGGAAAAACAGGGACTGGGAAAAATGGAAAAACTTCTGTGCTGGTTAAGGCCCCAGCCCCTTGTACTAACAAGTCAAGTATTATTGTGTTATGTTTCAAGACAAGCCAAAAATCTGGATTTTTTTGAAAGGAAATATCTTAATTATTAAATATTGGCTCAAATGATTAAAATGAAATAAAACTGCCTCAGTCAAAATATTTGTAGGACAAATTCAGCCTATGAGGTGCCACTGACTGACCTCTAAGAGGGAGAGACACACCTTGCCATGCTGAGTCTAGCCTCTGATAGAGACCAGTGACAGGTGGGAAAGTAGAAAGATTTTCTACTTTCTCTTGCTACAAACAAAGCACCAAGACTTAAGGCTCCATGTTCACAGATTCTATGGGTCAGGGTTTGGGAAGCAGAATAATAAGGGTAGATATTTCCATTCCATGATGGTCCTGGCCTCAGCCACGAAGGCTTGAAGAAAGCGAACAGACCACTGAAGCCTGGGGTCCTCTGAAGGCTCCCTCCAGATGTGTCTCATGGTCACTGCTGGCTCTCATCTGGGACCTCAGCTGGGCTTAGGAGACCAAACCCTGGCTTATGCCATCACCTTGTGCTTGCACTTCCTCACAACATGGCAGCCTTGGCTTTCTTAAGGTGGTCGCTCCAACCTCCAAAGGCAGAGATCACAAGAGGAGGTTGCAGGTAGATCCACCTTGCATAACGTACCTCACACAGTTCTCATAGCATTGGGTGAGGCCTTCCTCCTTCTTGATGGGAAGATGGGCATCAGAGATAGGAGATAGATACCATTGTAGTCATCTTTGGAAAAACAATCTGTCATATCTGCTGACCATCAAGTGGACTGAGGTGGTGGAAAGAAAGCTGAGTGAAGAGTTAAACCAATCAGTTGGAAGGTACAAGCTGCCCCTTCTTATTTACCCAAGGGTCTGTCTTCACCTCCCTTGATTTTCTTTGTAGTTTAGCACTTAGCTTTCAACTAGTGTCATTACTGCAGACTGGTAATGGCTATGAAATTGTTACTTAAGTGTTATAGAAAGTGGAACAGCTGGCTTCTGACAAATAACAGCATTTCAGCATGTGGGCTGTTAAGTGCCATGACACAGCGTCAGCAGAGGAGCTGGCTCGGAAGTGGGTTGGAGCAGTATGTCTGGAGTTCAGTTAAGAGGCCAGGGAGGCTCGGCGCCTATGGCTCAATCGGCTAAGGTGCCAGCCACATACACCTAAGGTGGCGGGTTCGAATCCCCAGCCCGGGCCCGCCAAACAACAATGATGGCTGCAACCAAAAAAAAAAATGGCCGGGTGTTGTGGCAGGCGCCTGTGGTCCCAGCCACTTGGGAGGCTAAGGCGGGAGACTCGCTTGAGCCCAGGAGTTGGAGGTTGCTGTGAGCTGTGATGCCATGACACTCTACTCAGGGGGATAGCTTGAGGCTCCGTCTCAAAAAAAAAAAAAGAGGCCAGGGAAATGCAGAAAGACTTAAGGCTCTTAAGAGCAATTTAAGAGGGGCCTTGGGGAGGAGAAAGGCTGTGAACCTCCTTCATTAAGTAAAAGTCCCATTTCCAAGTTGGCAAAGTTGAGGAGTGAATGTTCCTCTTCAGTGCCCAAAGCCACAAAATCAACAAGTTTCTCTATCAGGGCTTTTAAATATAAAAATATAGGAAAAAATATCAGTGTGGAGTAATAATTAGCTTTATCAAAAATAGATGTGCCCTTTGCTTTTTCATCCAGTGCTGTAAGAATCTGGAAGTTTCTCTGTGTTCTGCTCAAAGAATACATCTTTCTAATGACTACCAGGTCAGTTTGTCACTAATATAATCAGGGCGGGGTCAACATCCACACATTCTTACACTAGCTTTGGGTTTATATGTTTGTAACCTGCTAGGGAAAGAAGCCAGAGAAGGTTTTCTTTAAGCACCAGCAGAGTCCAGGTTATGCTGTGGTAACAACCCCCAGATCTCTGGGTTTCGAAGCCACCAAGTTGTATTTATCTCCCACAGGTGCAGATTTACTGAGGTCCTGCCTTAGTGTGTCTTTAGCAAGAAGCCAGGATAACAGAGCAGGAATCTTCTAGAACATTTTACAATCACTCAGGTAGAAAGGGAAGATGCCATAATGAAGCTTTACCTCTTCAAGCTCCCACCAAATGTGACACATCCCTTCCTGGGAACATGGAAGTGAGTCGGGTCACCCTCATAATCAGGGTGAGTGAGGTGAGGTCTAAACTTCCAACAGTAGGGCCTGCTTCTGTGTCTGTATGTCCCATAGATCAACCTGGGCAATATAATGAGACCTCATTTCTACAAAAACAATCGAAAAATTAGCCGAGGGCAGTTCCACTCACCTATCTTCCCAGCTACTCAAGAGGCTGAGGCAGGAGGATCACTTGAGCCCAGGAGTTGGAGGCTGCAGTGAGTTATGATAATACCACTGCACTCTAGCCTAGGTGACAGAGAGAGACCCTGTCTCAAGAAAAGACAAAATTTCTTTAATTTTTTTGATTTTACGATAGTGTACAAGTGATGTGCATTCTGTAGAAATCATACTTTGAGTATTCATACAACCATTCTGGTCTTCACTTTCAGTACAGTATTCAAAAGATTACATGAGATATTCAACACTTAATAACAAAATGGGCTTAATATTAGGTGATTTGACCCAACTATAGTCTAAAGTAAGTGTTTCAAGCATGTTTCAGGTAGGCTAGGCTAAGCTACAATGTTTAGTAGGTCATGAGTTTCAAATGCATTTTTGACGTAGGGTATTTTTAACATACATACAGTAGGGGGTTTATTGGAATGCAGGCACAGTGTAAGTCATAGCACATCTGTCTGTATCTCGGTGTGTATACATATATAGGAAATGCTGTTGTTAGGCCCCTTTGTCTTGCAAATATCATAGTGAATTTATACAAACCTAGACGGTATAGCCTACTACACACCTAGGCTATGTGGCAATCTATTATTGATTATAGGCTGTAAACCTATACAAGCATTTTAGTCTTCTGAACACTGTAGGCAACACAATAGCAATTATTTATAAATGTAAACATGGAACAGGTATTGGAGAAACAAAGTGTTTTAATCTTATAGGACCACTGCTGTATTTGCAACTTATTGATGATCAAAATGTCATTGTGTGGCATGCATATGTGCACATGTATGTATACATATGTGTCTGTATGCACGCATACACATATATAGTTTAACAGTGTCTACGATGTGTTGCCATTGCTACATACTTTTAAAATTCACATGTCTAAATAGCTTGATCTCCCAGAAAATACACAGGAAACTGGGAGAAGTTTGGGGCTAGACGTCTACAGGAAGAAACTTTTCCTGTGTCTTCATTCTTAACTGTTTGAATATATATAGTACTCCTGTATTATTTTTCAATGAAAGAATGTTAATAAAAAATTAACAGCCTCCAAAAGACACCCCTGAACATTTCAGTTCATTCATTACAGTTCTGGTTTTGGTTGAGGATGTTTTCCTTAATTAAAGTATATTTAAGCAATTCCTCTAAAACACGGGTAACCAGGAAGGCTGGAGCAAATAGCAGTACGGTTCTATTCTGTGTTGTCATGAAATTAGAGGGTTGAGCTCTTGGCAGACAATAAAATTAAGTCTTTTTCCAAACTCAGAAAAGCAAACACATCTGGGTTCCCCACCCTTGTGAACTGAGCTCCCCTGGGAACATGGAAGTGAGACCGGTGTCCTCAAACACTGGGTGGTGGGGAGGCCCCCCACACGCTGCTTGTCTGCAAATATTTGTCCTGCTGGCTGTGCTGGGAACAGACCTGGCTAAATTTGGAACCTCTAAGGCTGACTTGAACTTTGAGTCTGTATATACTGTCTCCCGTTGGAATGTAAGGGTTGTGTTTATTCAATTTTTAAATTTTTGGTTTAGAAAAATCTGCCAATCTTTGGTTGGCCATTGTTACATGGATGAAATATAAAGAGGGTAGAAATTTATTAAAATAAAGAGGCATTCAGGTTTCTACCGCAAATACAACAGCGGTCCCATAAGATTATGACTCTATTTTTTCCAGTACCTTTTCTATGTTTAGATACACACCTAAAGAGACATTCATTGTTTCTAAGAGAAATAATGGTAATAATAATAATGGCAGCTAAAAGACTATTTTCCACGAGATGTCATGCTAAGGACTGGACATTGCTCAGAGCTCAGATATCCAGTAAGGAGCAGGGCTCTACATTTGCACGTCTGTTGGCTTATTTGAGGAGGCCACGCGGGAATATTTAATAACATAAAGAATGAAGCTGCCCCATTCTAATCACAGACACGTGGGCACTTCAGAGTTTGCTGTCATTTATTAGTTCAGTATCAATGAGGCAAACAGTTGGGCCTGTCTTTCTAGAAATATGGTAATGGGCTAATGTGGGTCCCTTCCAATTTACGCATCCATTTCTGGGCGGCTGAGTTGAGTGATGCTGTCTGTATCAAGGTTTTGTTTTTCCAAATGAGAAAGCCTATTTGCACAAAGTCATAACAGTTCCTTAAACCCATAAACCATGTTCTCGCATAAGAATCTGTAAAATAGTTGAATAGCATCCTTGACTGCTGGGTAGCAGTCTGTCTTCAGTAGGAACAAGGAGGGTTTGTCTTTATGATGGGGCTCCCATACAAGGAGAAGGGCAAATTACATTTAGGAAGACATCCATCTATGTGCACATTCCCCTCCTGCCTGCCCATATGTTTGGATTGCTAGCTTCGCCATTTGTCAGCAATGCAGGTAACAAAATAAGGTAAGTCACTGGAAGATGGCTACTCTGTACGCGGGCCTTCGTCCTCTCACCTGGCTTTGCTTCTTCATAGAACTTATCAACGTAATTCATATGTATGCCCATTTGTGTGTTCTGTCTCACCCACCAGCATGCTAGCTCTGTCATGAGACGTGTCTGTTTTCTTCTTAACTGCATTTCTCATACTGTGGAGAAGAAGTGGGAATGCAGAAGTATTTGTTGAATGAATCAATGAATGAACAAAGAGGCAGGTTTGATTTACTCACTTTGATTACTAATTACCTGCTTCTGTCCTTTATGGCCAAGGTTTATTTATTTACTTTTGCGTGTTTTTATTGGTGGGGCCAGGCTCGCTCACTCTAAAGCTGCTAACCGCTGCTTCCCGTGGTCATCCTGCTGGCTCAGTGCCTAGCAGGTGGGTAGTCTCTTCGGTGCTGTGTCTACCAAGCACGTGTCTCTCCTGAATTAGTGTCTGCAGAAGAGAACGGCCCTGTGGATGCTTCTCATGCACTGAGAGTCAGGAGGGAAAGTGGGTGCTTGGAAATACTAAAGATTATGTGCAGAAAGCAGTTAGCTCTAAGATGGCTTTGAAAACGTCATTGAGCACCTGTCTGTGCTGTCAGAGAAAGCCCACAGGCCGGGTTTAGTAGGATGAAGAGGTGGACTCCTCTATGCCCCAGGAGAAAGAAGAGTGTCCCAAAGCAGGCAGCAGGCCTGACCAAGGACTTGACATCACACATCACTTGCCCTGTGGCTTTGGCATTTCTCCTCCCTGGGGTCTCCTGAGTTGGCAGGTGGTCAGCTTGTTTCTGGCTTCACGCTATTGTATTGGTCTCTATAGCTGGTAGAGAAAGAGATAAGGATGATCTGTGATAAGCATCATGATAACACAGTCATCCCTTCTTACCTGAGATTTTGCAATTCCAAGGTTTCAACTGTCCTTGGTCCACTGAGATCAAGGTCCAAAATCACTAAATGGGCAATTAGAGAAGTGATTCATAAGTTTTAAATTTCATGCCATTCTGAGTAGTATGATGACATCTCACTCCACCCTGCCTGGGATGTGAATCATCCCTTTGTCTTCTATACACCACCCTTCTGTGTGGGACACTCACCTGCTAGTTATCAGTATCGTCTGCTTCTGCCATCCAGCCACTGACATCGTCAGGACTGGATGGTCCGGGACCACCTGGAGCAGATGATTCTCTCCTGATGCAGCCTCAGAAGGTCAGTAGTCGCCAACGCCACATCCCAATGTCTGCACTGTTCTCCTCACTCCATCCCATCATGCAGACATTTCCTCATCTGGCATCATCACGAGAAGGGCAGGTGGCGTACAAGAAGATATTTTGAGAGAGTGAGAGAGATGTCAGATGGGGCTGAATATGGTTCTTAATATAAACACAGTATTATTAAATGTGTGCTATATAACATGGATTTAGTGGAAATTAGTATTATCATAATTGTTTTTTTTCTGGTCAACCAGAAATTAGAAACAAAGAGTGATTGCAAAATATGTCCATATATCTACTACGTGTAAGAAAATGGAGTTTATTTTATTGTTTACCATAATTAATAAGAGAAAATGTCTGAGGAGGGAAAAATTCAAAGGAGGTTGGCTTGGCTGTTACCCAAAAGGATTTTTGTTTGACTTTGAACCAGTTGGTAAATTTGTGTTTTCATTAATGAATGGAGAGGGATGCCATCCCCAAATCTACATGCTGTGTGAGGGCTGGCACCTTTTGGTGACCAGACACTAAATACCCTTCCATAAACTTAGCCTCATAAAGGGCTCCAAAATGGAGATGTTAGATTTCTCCAGGATTTGATTTACTAAGAGACCGGGCATGGGGAAACTGTGCCAATTGGAATGTCCAGGGGAGAAGCAAGTCTTTTCCTCTTGGAATGAAGAAAAGTAGTGCAGAAGTTAAAATCTCTTCCTATCTTACTTTTTAAAATTCTCTATGATCCTACAGTGAGTTGTTGGTTAAGCAGATTAGCCTGCTAATGTCTGTTTGGCCAACAATATAGGGCATCCCAAAGTGTACCCTATGTACATGTATACATATAAGTACATAGGGAAAATGAGAAATTATAGCTAAATCTATCTTTATTTATAAAATAGTCACTGTAAAGTTTACAAAGTATTTGCCTATGTGTTGACATATAAATATTAAAATTACAAAATGTAATATAAATATGATTTTGTTAATTTTTCCTATGTATGGAAAACTTGGGAGCACCCTGTATTTTTCAACACTTGTTTATTCATTATAGACATGTAGCTGATACTGATGCATAGTCCAACTTTCTCTTCTCTAGCTTTAAACTCTATAAAGTAATGAACTTTTAGCAAAGCCTCTCTCTCTAGCCTCCATCCTCCCCTCCTCTCTCCCTCTCTTTCTATCTCCTCTGCTTTCTCTCCCTTACCTCTTTTCTGACAAAATACACATGTACATGTGCACACACAAATCTTACATAAATCTCATAAGAAAAACACTGAAATTCCTCTTTTCTTTATCCCACTTTATTTTAGCTCATCGATTTTGATTTCTACTTGTGTGCCTGTTCTGTGGTATACATTTGTATTAGTTCAGTCATCTGAGGGTAAAATTCATGAATAAATACGCCTACATTAAGGTTGCAAACTAAAGTATTTTCACTGATAGTAGGGAACTTCTCTTTGGAGCAATTTTGTTATCAGTCAAAGTATCTCTGTACAGTGATCTGGAGAAGTTAACTCAAATTTGTGGTCTTCAAGAGGCCATCAGCTTCCATCTGTTGAAGTCCTTGGTGGTTGTGGTACAGATGGAACCATCCACAAAAACCCACCTCTCTCTGTGCAGGGTGGTAGAGTTATGGTGGGATATGGCTACTCAGGCAAAGGCCGGTTTCCTGGCACCCACAGCTCTTGCAGCCAGATGTGGCTCTGAGAGTGGGCTCTCTCCAGTGGTAGCTCAGAGGCTTTGGGTGGGCAACACCCACCTCACTCGCCTAATAGGAAAGCCCTGGCTCTGCTGCTCTGCTCTTCCCTCTTCCTGTTGGCTGCGATGCTTATAAGCACAGAGCAACTTCAGGTTGGAAACAGTAAAGCCCCCTTCAGCCTTGATCCCTGAATGACCGAGTGGAACAGAGGCAGCGATTAACTTTCATAGGAGAAAGTAGTACAATTCCTTGTTCACGAAGTCACTAGCTATTAGGGATTTTGTTACAGCAGCTTAGCCTCCCTTTATTATGTAAATGATAATGACCAACTCTGGCTTGTTATAGAAGGAGGAAGTGAATGGGAGGATGGGGACAATTTCATGGGCTCAAGGACAGGCTGGGAACCAGATTCAACATCACTAAGTATCTTAAGGAACCAATAGACAGTAATACCAGAGCTGAAACACTGCCTCCAACTTTTTTCCTTTGCTGAGAGAGAGCATGTGTGAGCCAGCTCTCAGCTGGACTAGAGTAGGTCGTGTATCCACGTGTATCCATGTGTGTCACAGAAGCAAAATCAGGATGAGATTGAATTTGTGGAGTACAAACAACAGTTGTGCGTTATTCTTTACACAGGTTGTTCACTGTTTTGATTATATTACTGGATACTGTACTTGGAAGAGCGTATGTGTTTGTGTATATTATATATGATGGGCATACTATGTGTATTATATATAATATATGCATATGTAATATAGGCTTATATTATATATTTTTCTACATATATACACACATTGCACATATAGCTGAGTTATGTTTTAAAAATACAGTATACCCTTAGCCAAGAAGGGTTTTGTGTACAGTGCATGTGCAGACTATGGGGAAAATGACGGCTTTCCCCCGTCACCACGGTAGATAAATCACTAAGTATAAATCTATAGCAGAGTATCTTCAGAAATCAAGGGCTATGTTTATCTCTGCATAATGAGGCTGTCAGGATAACCCGTATTTATGGAGCCACAAGTAGGTTATAAAATTTCCATTAATGAATGTAAGTAACTCCGTTGTCATAAACAAAGAAAGAAAATTAGCATTTGGTTCAGACCCAGTGGAGCCAAGCGGCGTGTGTTCAGCTACCTTAATGGTTTCAAAACGCTGCCACTTACGGGTCTGAGATTGGTGTTTCAAAATTATTAGCCTAACACAAGCCGTGCTCATTAAATACCACTGATGCATCTCTGAGGAGTCACTGGCCGGTTTCTTGCACACACTCATACTCAACACTCACACCCTTGGCAAAGATATCTTCTGAGCTGGTGTCACTACTGCACTTTAGGACATCTGAAACGTGCCCCAAGAGAAATGTGTCTTCTCTTACAAAAAAATTCTGTGTCTATGAAGGACAATTCCCAGTGTCCTATACTAACCTGCAGAAGTGTTTTTCACAGACATAATGCTACATAAATTCAAACCTCATGTAGCCATAGTAGAATTATGAGCAACAAATACTGGATACTTCATAAATTAAATAAGCAACTGTGTCCTTTCTTACAAACTTGAAAATAATTCTTTGGAGAAACATCATTTGAATTCTAAGTCGCCTACCTGTGAATAAAATTTCAGAACAACGTACGTCCATTATATATTAGAAAAGGCCTGTGTGCTGATTGCCTGTGTAATGAAAAGGTTGCCAATAAACAGGTGGATGACCTGTTTATTAAAGCAAAGTTGATTCAATAAAATTCCAGTGCACAGTCATTGGGGCAGCCTTTAGAATTCCTGTTAGCATAACAGCACCTGTCCACACCAATTGTACCATCTTCCAGCACCACACCTTGTTTGCCTGCAATATAATTGAGTTTCTGCAAGGTAGGAGTCCTAACAATGTGCCTGTTTCCTCAGGGTATCTTGAAGGTCAGGTGGCTGTTGGCCTGAGCATGTAATTCCCAATTTATAAATGACTGCACTCAAAATGTTTGCTTGCACAATGATTATTTAAATCACAAGACATGTTATTTTTTTCCCATAGAAAGAATTGTTATACATGCTAATAGCTTTCTAAAAATGCTAATTGTTGTACCCAGGTCAACCCTACGAAGATATCCCTTCTCTCTTTGCGGACTAGTGAGATGGGTATGTGTGCTGGGACCACCCCAGCATGCAGCCAGTTGCTGGGCAGACTCACAGCACTCAGAGCATGGTCATGATCATGATCAATGCTAAATTAACACAGCAAAAGGGCACAAAGGGAAAGGGCACCTGGGGGAGGGAACCAGACACAGGTTCCCCACAGTCTGTCCCAGTGAGTCTACTAGGGATGCTCACCTAAGCCTAGGAGTTTGGGCTCTAACTGGGGTCTGGCCTCACATGGGCACCCTCTGCCTAGCATGTGCCAAAATTCCAGACTCCCAGAAGGAAAGCAGGTGTTCAGGAGTTTGCGTAGTTTAGGCTCTGTGAGCTCCTCTCAGCATAGAATGGGGAGAACCTTTCCAGAATGCAAGTACCTGGATTCCTTTGCAAGAAGGGCTTCCTAAGGAAGACAGGCTTTAAAGTTGTGTCCATGGGAGATAGCGTGCTGAGGTGTCAGGGACAGGCGTGTCCTTTTTTTCCAAGCTCTGGGCCTAAGAGTGTTGTCTTCCCTGCACCCCTTGTTGCTGACGACAGGAGGTAGTCTTGCCCCCTCCTGTGATATTAATAGTGAGCATTGCTAGAGTCTGGACTCTGCGGCCATTGCCTCACCTGCAAGTTTCTCCAGGCACAACAATTACAGTTACACCCCAGCCAAGCATCCCCACCATCACCTTCTGGCCAAAACCAGCAAAGTGCTCTGTTTTCTATTTTCCTGAAAGGAACTAAGAAGAGAAAATACAACCAAAAACATGAATTTTTTTCAAGCAGCTAGGCTAGTTTGTACATCAAACTGTTTGAATTTATAGTCTTGTCCTTTTACCACCTCCTTTCCATCACAAATGTGTTTTTCACTGGAAGTTTCTTCAAGTAAAATGAGGTCATACGAGAAAACCGGTTCCACCATGCTGCCTTCTTCCTCACAGAGCCAGCATTCTGCAAGGAGCAAAGCCACTGATGCCTTGAAGAAAAGCCTCTGGGCCTATCATTTATCCTGCTCATGAATGAAATGGGGGTGTCATATGTGTGTGTGTGATGGGAAGCATACTCCCTTTTTAGAAAATGTGCTTTTGTAAACGTTTGAATAAATATTAGATAACATGGCAGGAACTGGCCAGTGTTGAGTAACAGGGATAGTAAATAGAATCAGATCAATCAGCCTCAGCACTGGAACTTTTCACTTGATGCAAGAAGCACCGAGCACATGCTGCCTGCATCTCGGCTGGGAGCCACTTCAAATCTGCTCAGTCAAAATTAAAATGGGCCTGACCTCGTGAGCCATTCGTCTGAATTAAAGGAGATAAAATCATAACAAATCTAGCAGAGTGTCTGCTTCCTGATAAGTAATCAATACGTGTTAGTGACGGTGATGATGATGAAGATGGAGAGTAGGGTGATGCTGGTGACAGTGGGAGCGGCGGAGAAAGAGCAGCAACCTGTGAAAATCTTGGCACCTCCATTCACTGGGGGGCTGTGGTCGTTTTCCAAGCTGAGTCTCTGCTTCCTCATTTGGAACTTGGAACGTGGCTGGAAAATTAGATTACAGAGAAAAAATGTCCATCGGTGCCTGGCACATAGCAGGTGGACAATGAATATACATCCTTACTCTAAAGTTTACTTTTTCATGTTTTAGTTTTACCAGTCTCAGGGTTTTCAGGAGATTTTTATTTGGGTTTGGTTTTGCCTGAAGGTATAAGCTGGCACAAGGATACTAGTGTTGGCTTGCTGTCAGTCTACTATAACTAACTCCTTTGTTTATAGGTAGGAATGACTGAAAAACATTAGGGCAGTTAGATTGGAAGGTGATTGCAAATGTGTGTTCAGATCGTCTCATGCCTGAGCTCACACCTGCAAGGCGATGGTGTGCAATTCAGTTCACGGTGTTCCCAGAACCGTCCCCAGAGCTGACTCAGACTACACTTACTGTCTCCCCCAGGGCAAAGGTGAAGAAAGGCGTGAGCATCATCGGTGTGCGAGCCAGCAGCCCTTCCATTTGGGACGTCAGGGAGAGCAGGGATCACACTGGGAAGTACGCACCAGCTGTCATCATTTGTCAGAAGAAATCGGCTGGCTCGGAAAACAGGTGAGTCCCAGCCGGCCTTTAATAGATTCAGATCAGCTGCAAGTATGGCCTCGTTTTTCCTAGATTTGCTCACAACCATTTCTGCGGAGGTTTGCATTTGTCCTCTGTGTTATTGGTGCCTCCAGGTGACATGGATGGAATCTTTCTTTGGGAAGGTGGGTTATTACTCACAGTGGAGCCACTTAAAACCACAACACAGCTCCATGCCACCTGCCAGGACTGTTCCCTGCAGACGGAATTTATCCATGAGGGATGTTCTGTTCCACCATGACCTTTTCCTAATCTGTATGACGAGGTGAACTGGAAGTCTGGCTGTCTCTTAGCCCATTTTGCAAGTATTAAACACTAGAGCACTTAGCTGTCTTTGCGACAGGCATGCGTTTCTCATTTACCCTGTAGATTTGAATGCAACGCATGCGATTGTCTTGCAGGCGCTTTCTGACAGTACAGTGAACCGCCGGCTGTGGAATTGCGAGGAATTGTGAGTCACTCTAGGGAGAAATTAAAACTCGAATCTGGCTCTGATAGCCACCAAATTAGAAACGATCAATTCACAGCTGGACAAAGAGAGACTTGGCAACTCAGTAGTTCTTGTGTTATGACACTTTCCTGAAGTTTGCGGCTCTGGAGAATTCCTAGTCTGGTCACATAGTTTTGTCCCTTTTAGGTTGCTTTTTGCTTTTTATATTACTAAAAATGTGAATAGTAATTGAAGGACACATTCAGATATGTGACATGTTATTTCTGGAGTGCATTTTTAAACATTATAGCTCCAGGTTTGGAAAGTATACGTGTTTTTATTATTTATTCTGATAGGTCATGAATTTCAGTTGAAAACTATTACAATCGTGTTTGGCTCATTAACAAGGAGCATTTGAAATCGACCTGGAAACGGTCTGCTTTGGGTTCCCATCTGTGCTCCTGTGCTCAACGTTGGTGTTTGAGAACTTTGGTCCTCAGCAGCTCTGGTTTATGTTCTTCCCACTCTTCCTTCTGTAACCAACTCACCAGTGTTTGCAGATTATTTCCTTGAAGATTTGCTTGTAGAGCAGATGAAAGGAAAATAGAGAAAACCTGTGCTTGAGCCCTGCCCTAGGTCTTTATGTAGTGGTAGTGTGTGCCCCACTGATTAACGCGATGAACTCGCAAATACGCACCCGTTCAGATACGTCGGGGCTGGTATGTGACTTGATGAAACGTTTATTTTGGGTTCTGTCCCTAGCGGAAGTTAGGAAAAATGAACAGATGGGCACACGGACAAATGAATGGGTAGATTGATAGAAACATGGGCAGATGGAGAAGTTCACTCTTTACCGGAAGAGGATAAGCAGAATCTCAACCAATGCGTTTTTATTTTTGTGTGTGCTTTTCTACTTTCACGGATTAGTAGTAGTTGTTGTTGTGCTACCTATAACAACACCTATAGTGTTACCTATAAAATGCAAAAGAATTTGAGCCATTATAAAACATTTGATTTTTATTTTTGAACTTAAAACTAAGAATTAGTTCAGTTCATCCTGTGCACGGAGAGGATGCATGAAACTGACCAGGGTAGCACCTTCTTGTCAAAGTTGCCTTTTTATGGCTCTAAGGGCTTCAAGAGACTCTGCATGTCTGGAGTCTATGCAAACATCAAATACATGGTGCTTGCAGTTTGTTTTTCTTTCATTTGTGTCAGTATATTCTTTAAGAAACAGGTATGTGAACTGGAATATTAAGTTATTCCTTTGCAAGTCCTGCTATCCTACTGCCATTCTATACCAGAATATTCTTTATCTTTGGGGATTCTGATTCCAGCTTTCTGTTTACTACTGTGGGTCCGAAAGAGGAAAAAAAGTGTATATACACATGCACATAACACACATGTGGTGTGGGCATATAGAACATGGATGTGTGATGTTGGTATGCAGATGCATCTCTATGCATGTAGGGGATTGAAGTTTAGACACATATGTGTCATCAAGGCAGAGATTTTACACTACAGCTAGGGAGGTTTTACTTAATGAGGAAGCTCTGAAATGGAAGCATTTTAGTCTGCAAATCGGGTCCTGTCTGCAGCTGTGTTCTCAGCCCTTACAGCAGCATCTGGTCCATGTGAACTCTCGGTAAATATTTGTTTAATGAGTTCTAGAATTAGATCCTATCTTAATTACTATATGTGGATAGTAATACAAATCTCTATGTACATGTACTGAAGGATTCCTGATACACCTGTTCAAAAAGTAAAGTGCATTACAGCATGCATAACGAAACTCCCTTTGGGGAAGACCAAGAGAAGAGTATTCTATGATACTGTTCTGAGCGGACGATGTCCCAAGAAGACTACACAAGAGACTGGCAACTGGGATTCCTACTGGGGAGAGATGAGATGGGAAGCTAGGGGAGAAGGCTGAATGCAAATTACTTTTTAGAGTGAACCTCTGGAGTTTGATTATTTTTTACTGTGTGCGTATGTTACCTATTTAATAGAAACTATTCAATTAGAGAGGTTTTGAATATGATATATTCATTAATATGGTCAGCTTTATCCTCACTTCAAAATGTTTCATTTTACTCTGTCTTTGGGGAATTATAAAGAAAAATCATGCTCCGTTATTTCAGATAGTGATGGACCGGATGAGATTTATTTTCCCCAAGGATAATTGGTAAATGTGTTATAGAGCAGTTTTGTTTCGTTTTTAGACCGAGTCTTATTCCATTGCCCTGATTGCCCTGGGTAGACTATCATGGCTTCATCATAGCTCACAGCAACCTCCAACTCCTGGGCTTAGTGATCCTTTCCAATACTGGGACTACAGGAACCTGTCGCAATGCTCAGTTAGTTTTTCTGTTGTTAGTAAAGACGGGGTCTCACTCTTGCTGAGTCTGCTCTTGAACTCTTGACCTCGAGCAATCCACCTGCCTCTGCCTCCCAGAGTGCTAGGGATTATAGATGTGAGCCACCGTGCCCGGCCTAGAGTGGATGTTTTAACAGTGTTAGTAGGTTTTGCCTTAGAAGCTGTTTAGCTTTATACACACATCCTCCTACTCTCCTTGAATGTTTTTCAGTTATTCTTAAAAGTCAGAGTCTGATCATCATCACGCAAAAGAGTCTGTCTTAATTAGCTACAGAGTCATAGATTTTTGTATTGCTAAAAATTTACCATGGATCGGGAAGTCGCGTTAATGAAGTTAAGTCACTGTGACAGGTGTAATTTTATGGATTAAGGAGACCCTTTTGTGCTTGTGATGAACTCAGCAGGAATGAATGAAGATCTCTTATCTAAGCTGAAATACATCCTTCCTTGTGTGAAGAAGTTTGGTTGCTGAGGATCTTACCAGGACAGTATTAATGTGTGAATGTGATTGCAGCTATCAGATCTGTTTTGACTAAGCACGGCCAGCAAATATTACAGAACAGAAATGGAATCACTAATCATGCTTTGTCTGTCAAGAGCCATTTTGCATTTTCAGAAGCTTGCTCATTATAGTACTATGCAACACAGATAAATATGTAGCAAAAGCGATATATTTGCTTTGCCTTGCAGCTCTCTACATCAGTGTTTCCCAGATCTTACCACAGTTGATGTGTAGATGGCTTTAGGTGGTACATAGAAAGGAGATTAAATAAACTTAAATGACAGAAACTTACATGTATTTATGTTCTCCAGCAGGGCTTCTGATTGAAGACATGTCCATCTCCTCTAGGGGCTAGCATGCTAATAGACTATAGGCAGATGAGAGTATGTCACTGGAATTTAATCTCTTTTACATAATTATCACCTGCTCATTCATAATACCGATTTTATACGTATTTATTGTAGGTAGCATACTTTATTTAAAACAAATGGGTTCTAAGTAATAACATGAGTTGCTATAAATAAAAGATAATTAGTATTTCTTTCTTTTTTTTTTTTTTTTGAGACAGAGCCTCAAGCTGTCGCCCTGGGTAGAGTGCTGTGGCATCACAGCTCATAGCAACTTCCAACTCCGGGGCTCAAGCGATTCTCCTGCCTCTGCCTCCCAAGTAGCTGGGACTACAGGCACCCACCACAATGCCCAGCTATTTTTTGGTTGCAGCCGTCATTGTTGTTTGGTGGATCCAGGCTGGATATGAACCCACCAGCTCAAGTGTATGTGGCTGGCACCTTAGCCACTTGAGCCATAGGTGCCAAGCCAATAATTGGTATTTCAAGTGTAAACAGATGTGATTAAAATCAAGAAAGTATACTGAAGATTAGGATAAGATAGCTTTAATATCAAACTATATTTGTTAGGATTAGGTATGATTGTTTAATTTTTTAAAGCAAATGTGAATATCTTAAATAATACAGAAGTGTATTCTTTCTCACATGATAGAAGCCGTGAAGCAGGCTAGCCGGGGCTGGCATGGTATCTCTCTGTATCACTAAGGTTTCATGCACCTATCTTTCTTCAACATCATTGCTAATGCCCAGCTTACATCCTCATAGAGTAAGATGGCTGCAAGAGTGCTGGTCATTGCATCAGCATTTCAGGAAAAAGAAAAGTGACAGGAAAGAGTCTTTTTAGCTGGGTCAACTCTTCTTAAGTCACATTCCTAGAAAATCCTGCCAATCCAAATTCTTGCTCTTGCACCGCTTAGATAAGAACTTAATCACACGACTACATTAGACTTTAAGGGAAAGTTGGAAACATTATCAGAGTCAATGTGCCCAGTTCAGATTCAGTGTTTTGCTCTAAAGAAAGAAGAGCAGCCTGGGTGGATGAAAGAAGAGGAGAATCCTCTAGTGAGCAATTTATAAAGACTAAATGCGTAGGATTCCAATAGGAAGATGAAGAAAGAATATTACCTTGCTGTCCCCTTCACTCTACCAGGCTCCCATAGAAATGCGCAGTAACATAAAAAGGGTGGGGAAACTCACATCAGCATGATACTAGAAAGTTAGTGTGTATAGGGTAGAAACTTAAAGTACAGAGTTTGAAGGAGGATGCAAAGCTAGCCACACTCTGGTATCCCTTTTGTAAAAAGGAAGGGGACCTGGAATGTGAGTAGAGATAACAGGCATTAAAAAAATCAGGACGATATCCTAATATAGGTAATATGTAGGTCTGAACATGTCAAAGCCAGCAAGGTGTCCTTCCTGCATTGGTGGCCCTGATATGCTAAACCACTGGGTGGGGAAAGACTTCATGCAATGGGCTGCCCCATCAGGAGGAAAACTCACAGACACGTGAAAATATCACTCCTAGAAAGAACCTTGGGAAAACCTTAAAAAAAAAAAAAGACTAGAGAAAGAGAGAATTTCCTGAATGATCTAGAGATGCTTTTAGAACCTGGTCAATATTCTCAGATTCAAAATAAGCCATTGTATCATAAAAGATAGATGAAGACCGCAGGGAGAAGCCGTCACCGATAATAAAAGTGTTCAGGAATTGGAAAACACAGCGGTCTCTAGGTTTGCTGCTGCTGCAGAAAATAGAGTCGGTGCAGTTGAATGAAAAGTTTAGGAGGAAAGGGAATGAGAAAGAAGTGACAGTAAGAAAGAGGAATGCCTGAAAACCAAGCAAACAAGAGCATAAAAACAGTCGGGAATAAAGACCACAGGAACAGGTGGAGTAACAGCGTTACCATCACATCCAGCATTCCACTTCTAGGTGTATTCCCAGAAGAATTGGGACCGTATGTCCACACAAACACTTAGGTAAGCAGATGTTCATAGCATCATTAGTCATAATTTGGGGGAGTTTTGAAATAGCAAAGGTGGAAATAACCCAACACTCCATTGACTGATGAATAGATAAACAAAATATGGTATAACATACAATGGAATAGTTTCCAGTAAATTACAAAGAAAGAAATGCTAATACTGCAACCCAGAAGAGCCTTAGGAACATTAAGCTAAATAGACTTAACCTAAAACACCACATATCCTGTCAAAAGTCCAGAACAGACCAATCCATAGGTATAGAAAGTAGATTAGCAACTTCCAGGGACTCCACTAGAGGGGAAAAGGGAACAATTACTAACAGACATGGGGTTTTGAGGGGGTGAAATAAAATTATTGTAAAATTAGAGATTGGTGGTAGTTGCCCAGTCTTATAAATAAACTAAAACCCACTGAATTTTACACTTTAAAATGGTGACATTAACAGTGTGTGATTTATATCTTTACAAAGGTGCCCTAAAATGTATTAGATTGTAAAAGAGATTGCCAGCTAATTGCAGTTTTGTTTATAAATAAATATCAGGCAGGAAAATTGAGAAAACAGGAGTTGGAATGCTCACGGTGTTCACACTGGCTGGTGATATCACTTGTGATTCATGTTGCCCCTTCATCTGTTCAGCGTGTAATCCTGAAAATTTCCCTTAGTGAACATGAATTGCTTTTTTAATTAGGAAAAGATACAATATGAAAATAAAAAGTTGGACCATGACTGTAAAAATTGTTTTTTAATAGAGTCCTGGATGTTTGTACCTATAACCGGTGATGGGGATACTGACTCTATTTTTGGAGGCTTTGTCTGGTGGCTTGCCCAAATTCAAAGCCAGAAAGGTCTGGCCTCTTTCTATTTCAGGCAAAAATTACTTATATTGGAGATATTATATATTCTTTAAAAATGTTCAGATTTGCTTAGGAAAGCAAAGTCATAATGACTGCACACTACTGCTGGTCAACTGTGTTAAGATGACCCAAGTGATAGGATATAAAGATCTTAAACTTTTTTATATATTTTTTTTTACTATTGTGATCATTCGATTAGAAATTCTTTTCTAGTACCCATTGTGAGCAAAATAATTCACCTCCTCCGATGTTCATAATCTGAGTATCTCCAGAAACAAAAACGGAGGCAGTGGAATGAAGCTGTCAAAATGGCATGACTGTCTTCATGGGCAAGTGTGATTGTTTGGAAGCCTTATGAGGATAATTTCAATATCCTCACCATTGACTGTGGATTATCATCGTCATATTATTACCATCAGAATGAGCTCCCTGGAAGAGAGTGGAAAGGAGATAGGTGTGAGCTTCTGAGAATCTACTTAGCTTACAATTTTATGCTGTTCATGAGAGCAATATCTGGCAGATTTCACCAGGGACGGAAAGAACCGTCCTTTTTTGTAATATGGGCATAACAACATCAGCCTTTGTGTTGTGAAAACTAGGTACAAGCATATGTGAGCAAACACACACATTGAAATGTTTAAGAGAAGCATTAAGAGAAAACCATCTCTTAATGGTTTTTATATTGTTAAAATGCCTATCTAGCACATACAACACATGTATCCAAGTCCTTTGGGGCCATGAAAGATGCTTTTATTTCCAGCATGTAAATTTAAATTTTCCAGAGTACGAGATGAATCACATTAGTTGTATACAGAGCTTGTGTTGAATATGAACAGAGTTTTCCGTTGTGTTTAACTTTACAATCTGTCAGAAGCATTTCTAATCAAGTTTGTTTTAATAACTTCTGCATTAGGGATATGACAGAGCAAGGTGTTGTTTTTACTCCTACTAAATATCATTTCTCTTAATTAGATTGGCAAAAAACAAAGATGAAAATAGTAAGATGTTTTTCTGATGAGGGACAATAGAGAACTCTTGTATACTGCTAGAGGAATTATAAAATGATCTGTCTACTTCAGAGATCTATTTGTCAGTATCTGGCTAATGAAATTTAAATATGCATCTGTGTGAGCCTGAAATTACAGTTCTAGTTAGACAATCTACTTTCGACAACAGGTTAGCCATGAATGTGGAGAGCTGTGTACAGAGATGTTCACCGCAGCCTCTTTTGAAATAGCAAACAACTGAAAATAACCTAAATGCTCATCAAGAGGTGAATTGATTTTTTAAAAAAAGGTACATTCATATAATGGAGTCTTACGCAGCAATTATGAAGAATGCCCTAAGTCTGTGTATGAGTATCAATATTGGATTGATCTGAAAAATGTAATCTTGAGTGTAGGGAAAACTTGAGCCATAGCATGAACAATATTTTACCACTCAAGTAATTATAAAAAGAGCCCCACAGAAATGGGCCATTTTAAAGAAAAGTACTGAGTTGGTACAGGTGTTAATGGGGCCAAGACATGGCTGCTCCTTGAAAGACCAGTGTTTGGGGGACACTAGCTCAGGGGCAGGTGCACAGGATGTCTTTATGTCACATTGGAGGAGAGAGGTTCACATAGCTTTGAAGCCAACAGAGCACTGTCCCAGTACATGGAAGCCAATCTGCATGACCTCTGTTTGAAACATACAGACTCAGCAAGGAGGCAGCAATGATTCAAACGTGCGGCCTTGCAAGGTCAGGGAAGCTGTGAGCCCAGATCTCTGTGAAATTATATCTCAGGCCGACTCCTCACCGCCCTCCAACATGCATTCAACCCCATCGCACAGTAGCATGGAGGGATATGAGATTTGCCTTAATTTACCTTTGTGCTGCTTTATTTTTATGATGTCCATACGTTAGGCATTTAATGTCTTCCATTTCCAAGTGAAGCACCACATTTAGCATTAAATTATTAAACATCCACTTTACGCGGGTAAAGCAGTGAGTTACTGCTGAGTGTCTTTGCTGGCGGAAGCTGCCGCTGCTTCTTGGTAGGCTCTCCAGAGTGTCCTCATGCTAAAATACTGACTGCATTTTAAAAAAAAAAATTTTTTTTTGCTATAGCTACAAAAATAATGAATCTGGTATAAATAATAACCTAATAGCAACCGTGATTATGTTATACCTCTTGCTGGTATTCATCAAAATGCTTCATAAACACACTCTGGTGTTATGAATCATGGCTAATGTTTGGTTGCTGTGGGTTTGTGATTTCACAGAGCCCTATCAAGCCACTGTATATTGTTTCAAGGAAACAGAGAATTCTGCATTGATTGGAATTGCCAAAAATATCTGTAGCAACAGCAGTAGCTAATGAGGCTCGGCATCTGTGGCTCAAGTGGCTAAGGCACTGGCCATGTACACCCAAGGTGGCGGGTTCGAATCCAGCCTGGGCCCGCCAGACAACAATGATGGCTGCAACCAAAAAATAGCCAGGCATTGTGGCGGGAGCCTATGGTCCCAGCTACTTGGGAGGCTGAGGCAGGAGACTCACTTGAGCCCAGGAGTTGGAGATTGCTCTGAGCTGTGATGCCATGGCACTCTACCCAGGAGGACAGCTTGAGGCTCTGTCTCTTAAAAAAAAAAAAAAAAAAAAAAAAGAAGTAGCTAATGAGATCCATGACATTCTATGTAAAAAAAAAAAAAATACCACATGCTGCTGTTTCTTCATGTAAGTTTCTGAACTTGAAACTCCAATGAGTCTGCGTGCATGTGTGTGTCCACCTATGCCTGGCCTTGGAGACCTCTCTGAGCATAGATGGCATCAGTAGTTGTTCTACTGGGGAAAATATGTCTATCTCCACATGTGTCAACATCTACATCTTTTATATCTATCTCTTAACTATATCTTTATATATGTACTTATTATAGATATGTATACTGCAAAATCTAAAAGAATTTTTTTTATTTGCTGAGGATCACGAACATTTGTAGTTGAATTGATTTTAATAAGTGTTCACTGCAAAAAAGGTGAATAAATTTCTTCAGTTCTCCTAAATGACCTTGGATATGGTTTGAGCCTTTGGGCATTTAGCTTTGCGGGTCACTGTGGCCTCAGGCATGTGCCTTCATTCCCCACAATGATCCTGTATAGCGAGCACCTTTTCAAACATCCCGGAGTCTCCAGATGGCCCAGGTATACTTAGCTAGATGGAATGAGTGCCATGTTGGATGTTCTGCTTATCGAAGGCCAGGGGAACAACTGAGAAAGATACTAGTTCACGGGACATTAAAGAAACAAAAGAAAAATCCCAGGATCCATCTGATGCAGCTTTATTTACCGTCCACCTGTTTAAAGGATCATCTTCTTTCTTACATTCTGAAACTTTCATTCTCGTTATTGCTCTCTTGGACGGGATTTGGGTTTTCTATCATTCTAAAAGAAACATTCTTCTGACAGCTTTCAACTTCTGCAATGTGTGCTGAACAGCTCAGGAAGTTTCTTTGGTGACTTCTTAACTGTGACAGCAGTCGGAGAAGCTCCCAATAAGGGCACGTGACTTTCTCTTCCTTCATACAGCCTTTTCTTTCCAGCTTTTGAGTTACAAAGTATATAATATAAAATTAGCCCATTCTGAGTGTGCAGTTCAGTGAATTTTAGAAGATGAGTGTGTTTGTTCAGCCATCGCTACAATCTGGTTTTCATCACTGAAAAGGTGCCGTTTGACATGTTTGCAGATTGCCTACCTCAATTCCATGCAATAAATAGTCTTCTTTCTGTCTGTAATTTTGCCTTTTCCATAATAACTCCAAACTGTAAATAATCCAAATGTCTCCCCACTAGTGTAGGAAACCCACTGTGGTAGGTTTAAGCAATGGAATACTACTCAATAATAAAAAAGAACAAGCTACTAATCACTGTAAGCTCAGATAAATGTTAAAAGTATTATGCTGAGTGAGAGAAGACAGAGAGAAGAAAATCCGTGTGTTGCGACTCCATTTATAAAATTGTATATATATATATGTACAATTTTAGATATCATTTTAAATCAATTATTTTCAACTTCTCACTTGGATCCACTGAATTATTGAGTGATGAGTTACTTGAATTTTTTCTGAGCTGCTTTTTTATTTTCCTTTTATTTTATTTGTATGGAAACTTGCTTTGTTGTTTTTCTTTTTCTTTTTTTTTTATTAATTGATAGCTGTATACATTAATGCAAACATGGGGTACATTGTGCTGTTTTCATATACAATTTGTGCTTCACTTCAATTTAAACGTCTGTGATCAGCAGCAAAAGAAATGCCCCATGCACCAGCCGTTCTAGTCACAGGTGGCAGTAACAGCTTTTTCATCCGATTATTTTGAAGAAGCTCGTTTCTTTAAACAAATTATTCTAGTCACAAAATACAGGTTACAGGGGTACAAGTGAAACTCTCTAAGAGTAGAATCAGAACGTTTTAAAACTATAACTGAGAAAATGATATGAAGACTGTGTTGATCAGTTTGATGGAAGTATTTCAGATTGCATGTGAAAACCCCACACTGTACGCCGGAAGTGCATTAATGTACATAGTTACCATTCAATAAAAAATAAAAAAAAATACAGGTGATGCTAGATACTCAATCTTTGTCTTAAAGGCAGAGCCAGTCTTCTGGGTCATAGACAAAAGATGCTGGAGTGATCTCAGCTCACATCCCAAGATCAGTGACCCCCTCTTTACCATAATCTGGATTCTAAACTATTGCAGAGCAAAATGGATTTCTCATTTGGAGACAGAATGCTGATATAAGATGTAACTTTGTCAAGATAAATTCCAAAATGTATAGAAAAAATCAACTAGAACTCTCTAAATACGAGAGGGTATCCTCTCAATTCAGCTGACATCAACTTCAGTCATTGGGTTTTCTTGGCCTGTGACAACTCAGCGTTGTCTGTGGCCTGGGAAATGTGCTAACTGCATCTTCAATCACTTGCTCCTGGAGGAGAGCGCAGTGTGGATGAGAGCAGATTCACTTCAGTCTGGAGGTGCTTATTATAACCTGTCCACACAGAGGAAACCCACATGAAGATGAATAAGACACAGAGGCATCTGAAGAGGGCGATTGGCTGTGGTCCTTTATATTAAGAAACGGAGATGCTTTCCAACTGCATAGCAGTTGTATGCATAGATTATTCTTTCACCCAAAATCATTGAAAAGATGGAGATTTTATGGAGTAAAAATGGTTGAGCTCCATCCTGGTTCCCCAAAGTTCTGACAATTACAATATTCTTACCATCTTTGCCACATGCATATTAGACCTACAAGTTCATTCATGTGCTTCTTTAACTCCTTTTATTTTTGAATGCTATCAAAATTGATCAAAAAGGAGGTTATCTTACCAAAAAATGGAAAGACCAGGATTACTTAGATTCAAAAACTACTTGTAAAAATTGAACAATGAAACAAATCACTCTTCATGAATTCCGGGATGAGACTGTTGCCTGAACCTGGTCCTGAGCCACTGCTTCTGTGATAGAGAGCAGATGGCCAGCAAGTCTCACTGAAGGGCTAGTGACACGCGTGCCCTAGATAGAGCCTTTCTCCATAAGACAATCAAAGGACTGATGGGATGGCATTGAGTGTTTCACTATGAATTATTGTTCTGTCCATGTGAAAGTGCAGCTGGATTCACTCCAAAATCAGCAGCAGGGGAGTTCTCCCAAGGGGGTACCCCAAACAGTCTTGAGATAGGGCTGGTTGAGATTGCAAAGAGAGGAGTACTAAGCCAGGGCGGGTGGTGCAAAGCCTTTATTATGAGAGTGTATGGGCAGAGAGTGTATGTTCTGACAATGGTCATCGAGAAAAATGTTCTAGGGTGTGTCCCTTATAGGAGAGGGTCAGGTGATGGATTTTCTTTAAGGTTTAAGGAATATGGTTCAGGGCAGGGCTATTTTCTACATTTTTAGCAAAATGCTTGATCTTTTGTTGTTTCAGACAACAACCTAAACCAATTTGTCAGTGTCTGGGAATGCCCAGCACATTCCATGTCCCGCTTTGGTTTCAAGTCTGCGAGGGAAAACACATAGCCAGCTGGGTCCCACAGCACTCAAGGCACGGTGCCCTTCAGAAAACAGAGAACTGGGGGGCTCTGTGAGTTCTGTAGGTTCTATAAGTATTTAATGTCCAGTCTGTTTAAACACCTACCAGATATCAAGTCAGGTCTCACCTAATACCGGCTTGCACAGCTGTGAGGGCACACTGCGTGCACTGACAATAATCTTTTTAATTTCATCAAAGAAAACCCATGGGAATACTGAGCGATACAATTATATTGATATGCTGGTTTCAAAATATTTTTTTTTAAATTGCAACAGGGTATTGTATGTGCTTCCTTAATAAAACCTTGAAAACAAAGCCTAGCAGCACATCTAATAACTGCTGCGATTTCAAGCAAATGTTCAGGGCAGGGGATATTTTGAATTGCCTGTTCCCAGTGCAACGTGACATGAAGATTGCCGCAGCCTCTATCAGCAAAAAGTCGCCGTCACTGCCGTCCTGGTAGCTGCTCAGATTCATTATTGAAGGACATGCTAAATTTTAGTTCAAGGCTAGGAAAAATAAAGATGCATTTTTTCCCAGTCAAGTTCAGAGAGCACTGAATTCTAGTTCCATGCACACCATACCAATAATACCTTCCTTAAAAGAAGCTCAGGTTTATTTTTAAAAAGGGATAAGTGATCCCTTTTTAAGCCATAGATAGAGGGCAGGAGTGTCTTTATCATGGAAAAGCATACATGTCTTTATCCTGCAGTTGGGAAGGCATATTACATTAAAACTTTGCAGGAACAGAAATTCAACAATGGAAAGGTTCATAGGACCTTCTGTATAGAAAAGCAGCATGCCAGTAGGTGATAAGATTCAGTAAAAGGTTTAATAAACTTGCAGCCCTTTATTCTAGGGATTTATTTTAGATATAAAACCAGAAGTATGATACATAGACATGGTCTTCACATGATTAATAATGGATTATTAATACAATGTGAAAAAGAAATTTCATTGTTATTAATGGTAATAACAAAAACATTAATAACATAACATTAATAACCAATTTCTTAAATGGAACATTAAGACATTAATAATAATGGAATTTCTTAAATGCTAGGAATAGAGGAATAATTAAGTAACTTTAGCATAGTCACACAGCAAACTGCAACAGAACCCATAAGAGGGTATTTAAAAAAATTATTGGCATTAGAATATGGTCTCCATATATCGATATGTTAAAAAGATATGGAATAATGCACAATGCAAGGATATATTTCAAAATACCTAAGAGTAATTTATAAATGTCTTACCATAAAAAGTAAGCAAGTGAGGTGATAGTTATATTAATCAGTTTGATTTAAACGTTCCACACTGTATATCAAGTCATCACCTTGTGCCCCATAAATGTATGCAGTTATGATTTTAATGAAAAATTAAAAAAAATTGTAGGAAAAATGATATGGACTAAAATGTATAGAGTAGCAACCTGATTTTGTTAATGAGAACAATTATAACACACACATAAACATACACTCCCTATAGGTAATAGGCAAAAAATGAAATGTCACAGTTTTCCATTTGTTGACATTTTCTGAATCTTCTACAATAGGCATGCATTAGTCCTATTAATTATGAAAAAGTTATGTAAAGGGATTTTAATTCTTCTGTTGTTCTCACAAACTTGCCATAGAGAGATGTATGCGCTTCTTCAAGTGTGAAATTGGGGTTGACCTAAAGGGATCCCTAACAGTATTAGGAAATAAAACTGTACCTTCTCCTTGGAAAAAACAAAAACAAAAACTTAATTTGAAAATTATTGCATTCCATTGATCTTGCCGTGATATTCATCAGAACATTTTTTTGTGTTGACATTTAAGAACACCACGCCAAATTCTCTTGGATTGGAGTGACAGAAATACTTGAATGTTCTTGCAGCCGGCTATGCAGTGACTATCTGTGTGCCAGGTAAATGGGGATGGATCTCTTCTATTATACAGTTATCTTAAGTTCTATATTAAAATTATACAAAAGGAGTCAACAAATTCTGAGGGAATGAATGGTATTAAAAGTTGGATTTTTCTTTAAAGCAAAAATATCATCAAAAAGGATCTGAGCATAATTTCTCCTGTTCCTTATTCAACCATGCCTGCTGCATAGAAGAACTGCCTCCAAACTAATTTCAGAGTGACCTTGTGATGGGGTTATGAGCCTAAGAAATTGTATCAGAAGCCTCCGTCAGGATTTATGAGAAGATGTGAATTGAATTTTGCATGGGGAAGGAAAATTTCATTTACTATTTATTGTCAAGTGCTATTTTAACATTGGGCAATGAAACAGCTTGATGCCCTTAAAGGCACTTCTCAGATCTGCCCCACTCGTGGGTCATCAGTTGCTGTCCCAGGGAATCTCAAGAACAGAGGCTAATGCCTTTCCATAGTTAATGGCTGAGTCTGTCTTGTCTCCATCACCTCTACATGTTCCCAGAACCTCCTACTGGCCCCCTGCCATTAAAGGATCATATCTACCTTTCAACCCCTCCGATCAGTCATATGAATTCCAATATCTCACTAGTACCAGCCTCCTCTGACTAGTTTACCTATAACTTCTCTAAATTTACCTAATTTGGTTCTCCTAATTAGAAGAGGGCAAAAATATCATCCCCATTTCATGGATCATGAAACAAAGCCCCAGCAAAATATCAGGTGACATAAATGACTCTGTCCAGTAGGCTGACTCCCAGCTGCACCCTCTCCCCAAACGGTTGTATGTCTCACTCCCGTCACCTGGAATATGTTAGCTTACATGGTAAAAGAAGTTTGGCAGGTGAGATTATGGTAAGCATCTTGAGATGAGGAGATTTTGTTGGTGGGATCAGAGTTGTTACCATGGAAAGAGAAATAGGGAAGAATGTGACCACAGATGTAATCAGAGGACTGATGGATTCCAGGAAGGCTCCAGGAGCCAAGGAGTGCTGGCAGCCTCCAAAAAGCTGAGACAGTAGAGGCTCCCCTGAAGTCTCCAGAATGAGCTAGCCCTGCTGATGCCTTGATTTCAGACCTCTGGAATCGTAAGGGAATAAAACTGTGTTGTTTTAAGCCTCATTATTTGTGGTGATCTTTTACAATACCCATAGGAAGCAGGGACACTCCTGTAGTGACAGTAGAGACAAGTTTCACAGCCCAGGAGGCAGGCTCCTTATTTTAATGCTGCACTTACAGGTCTTCAGACTCAGTCAGATGCCCTGGAAAGAGGAAAGCAGAGTTCAACGAGTGGAAACCTGGGTTCATCTAGCGATCTAAGGTTCAGCCCTGATGCCTAACAGACTTGTGACTAGATACAAAGTATGGCTTTCCAAGCCTACCTAAATTTAGCTCTCCAAAATGGGCATAACTGTGGTCCCCCTTTAGGGGGGCCTGTAGATAGGGGAAGGTAATGTATGAAAAGTGCTTTGCATGATTCTTGTCTCATTGTCAATGCCATGGTAGGAGGGAAAAAGAAATAGCTTTTCCTTACTCTCTGCAAGATTTGTGCTGATGTCCCTATAATAAAAGACAAGAAGAGGAAAGTGTAGTGGATGTATTTGGCCAGAGTTTTAGTTACATGGGAGCCATCAGAAATAAGACCTAAAAGCCCACAGAAGACTGTATTCTTGTGTGTAGATGTGAAGAGGAAGAGATAGGTACGGAGACAGCAGGATTACACAGGAAGGGGTGTGGTCTGGTGGTTGTAGCATGGAGGAATGTAGCCAGGCCTGTCTGTCCGGACTCCTGTGCTTCCAGGTATTAGGCAGGACACTTTTGGAATGAGGATCTTATCACCTGCTCTTGGAGAGGTAGTTCTGAGAATTCCCTTAGACCTGCTTCAGAGGACAAAGGCCAATGAAGGTCAGAGGGACCTTCTGTCCTGTGCAGTGTTCTGAATTGCCAAAGTGCCGTGTTTGGGGCTACTGTGATCTGGGGCCTGGCATCATGAGCACATCCAATCATAGACATCACTCCAAGACTCCATAGGGCCATAAGGGTTTTAAAAGTCAAATTTCAATCACATCGTTGGCACGGCACACAGCATTTCTTTATTCTTTCATATTGCTGTTATTTTTTTTTCTATTCATTGATTTATTTTCTTCAAGAAATATTATAGGAAGAGATGTAAAATGAAAGTGAAATGAAATGGGGGAAATGTGGACATGATCTGAGCCTAGAAATTCTGTAGCAGGAGTTCAAGGTTGCTAGACTAATTTTTTCTGTATGATAATTTATTTTATTTTTTATTAGATCATAACTGTGTACCTTACTGCATTTATGGGGTACCATGTGCTGATTTCATATACAATTTGGAATGTTTACATCAAACTGGTTAACATAGCCTTCACCTCATTTAATTGTTGTGTTTAGACATTTATACTCTACTCTTAATATATTTGACATGTACCCTTGCCATATGTGCAAACTCTTTGCTGAAACAAGTTTAAAGGATCGTGAAGGGCTAAAAGCACATATACTGGTAGCAGTGGGACAGGAATCTGACCTCTGGGGAGAGTTCCGTAAGTTGTCATCTGGTATCCTACAGGGAAAGTCAATGGCATCTGGATTATGAGCTAAGTGGAATTAAGTGAGTAAGAATTTACTCATGGTGCTTATGGAGCAAATATTCATTGAAAACATCCTGATTGGGGCCACTGAGGAGATGCAAGAGTTAATGTCATTATACTATAAAGCAGCAGTTGACACTGGGAAGCCTTGATTAAAAGAGGCTCTGGGAATGACTAAAGAGCACTACAGTTAGAGGCGGGCCTGTCTGTCACCACCAGGCATTCTGGAACATCGCTAATCACAGTGCATATTGTCTTATATTGGACTGTGGTTTTCTATAGAAACAGTGTGACAATTTGGGGAGGGGGATTGTTGCAGTCCTTCAGGGCTCCAGCTTCCAACAAATCATAGCTATGGAAAGAATGTATCATAGAAGAGAATTTCTAATAGTCTCAGACATCAGTAGTGGCGTCAGTTCTCTCCTCTTCAGCGAATGTGTAGGAGGCCTCCAGTTCACACCAGGCACTTAGGCGCTAAGGATGCAAAGTGGGGTGGAACCCAATCCTGCATGTTCACGCAGCTCCCGTGCACAGATAAATCGTGCCATTTAACCAAGGTTGGTGGGACCAAAGATGTGCACGCTTACAACTGATGTTCTAACATTCCTCCATGTTATACACATAACATAAAAATCTAGCCCTTCCCTGTCAAGACTCAAATGGTGATTTGTCAGCTGTGGGGTATCAGGAGAAGCACTGCATTGAGAGAGAAAAGGTATATTTTTTTCATTTCTGTGTCAGGATTTTCTCTATTGAAAGAGACAGAAAGCGCAACTCCAGCTAGTTTATTCAAGGGGGAAAGAAAGAAGAAGAAATAAAAAGATTTGAATGAGTGACAGCGCTGGTGGTGGTGGCATAATTGGATCATAAAACTAAAACGTCTTGAAGTACATGGCTGTGGTCTGGATATAGTTTGCCCCCACTGAAACTTGTGTTGAAATTGGCCCCCCAACATGGTGATGTTGGGGCCTGGTGGTAGGTGTCTAGGTCAGAAGACAGTCCTCTCGTGAATGCTTTGATGCTCTTCTTACAGGGATGAGTCAGTTCTTGGTTTCATAACACTGGATTTGTTCTGGAGGGAGTGGATTAGTTCCCGAGAGAGAGTGGGTTGTGATAAAGCCAGGACGCCTCTCCGCTTTTCCCCTCTTCTCACGTTTGCCTCCCTCCAGACCTCCACTGCGTTAGAGCATAGCACCAAAGCCCTGGCCAGAAGCCAGAGCCCTGCCCTTGAATTACTCAGCCTGCAGAGCCATCACCTCAGAAACCTCTCTTCTCTGCAAATTACCCAGTCTCCAGTCTTCTTAGCAACACAAAAGTGACCATGACATAGACCATCAAATGTGCTGCTGTGGTGGTTTTAAAATCCACCTCTCCATTCTCATTCTTTGACTCTCCTGCCTTCAAAAGGTGGAGTCTAATAACCCTCTTCTTCAGTGTGGGTCAGACTAGTGACTCGCTGGTAATGAGTAGAGCCTAGTAGGAGGGGATGAGACTTCTGAAATTAGATCATAAACCACATTTCTGCTCTACTTTGCTCCTTCTGGAAACACTCATGCTGGGACAAGCCACCCAGTTGCCACGACATGTGGGCTCCTGAGCAGACAATGGAAGAGTCCATGTGGGGATGAACTGAGGACACCTGCCACAGAGAGCACCTGCTGACCAGATATGAGCCTCCTTGGACACAGGTCCTCCAGACCTGGAGGACCCTGTCGTCCTGCCTAGTAAATACCACACTGTAACCCTGAGCCAAAGCAAACCAACTAATTCCTGACCCTCAGAGATCATTAGGCCAATAAATACTCATTGTTGTTTTGTTACATCACAATGTGGTGGGTTTATGGCTTATGATCAATATTTAGTTTCTCTCCGTCAGTTGGCTTTTCTCCGTGCTGGCTATCTTCTCAGAAGGACTCCCCTCTCTTGATGATAAATTGGATACAGTAGTTCCAACATCAAATCATCTCATGTTCAAGTTCAGAAGAAAAGGCACAGGAAAGCCGCTCTCCATCAGCTCCTCCGGAAATATTGGGATTTACTCTGATCACAGCATCCCTTGTTCTGTGCTCCTCCCTTAGGCAGCCCAGTGGCTCGGACTGGGGGCACATGCTGAAGGCACAGGAAGAGGATCCCAGAAAAAGATGGGGCAAGAGGCAGTGTTCTACCACTCAGACCATGGTCTCTATGAAAGGAGGGAGGAATGTAATCAACAATTGATTGTAATCAATTATGTAATTATGTATTAAATGTAATCAATCATTTGAGTAGCTACTATGGGTCAGGCACAGTTATAAGCACTGGAGACCCGTCAGGACAAAACAGCAACAGAACAAAAATGTCTCTTTTACTACAGCTTGCGTTCCAGTGGATAAATTCTGGGTAGTCAAAAACACTGTAAATCCAGCAAGTGGTCCCACATGTGTTATTTCACAGCTGTGTGACACTAAATAGGTCACTTTCTTCTAAGTCTTATTTTCCTCATCTGAAACATTAAGGTTTAAAACATCTTCTCCCTCCTTGGCAGATTTTTTCTAAGGATAAAATGAGATGATGGATGTGGAAATAATACATAAGCCACAGAATATCACTTTCAACATTAAAACTGAGTTTGCAGCCTAGGAAAAATATTTGCAAATCATAATGGTGACAGAGGGCTGATATCCATAATAGAAGACAAATGACCCAGTTAAAAAAAAAAAGGGCAATATATTTGAACAGAGATTTCACAAAGGAAGATAAACAGAGGGCACATAAGCACATGAAAAGATACTCAGTGCTATTAGTTATCCAAGAAATATAAATTTAAGCTATGGTGAGATACCACCTCACATCGACTAGAAGGGCTGAGTTTAGAAAGACTGACAAAGACTTACGCGTCCATATTGATAGAAGTTGTATTCACAGTAACCCACTGTCCAACATCAGGTGAATCAATGAGCAAATTTTTATGTATTCATAAATGGAGTAAGACTCAAGGATAAAAGGAATGAAGTCCTGGTGCACAGAACACCATTGCCAACCCCCCCCCCCAAAAAAAAGTAAGTGTAGGAAGCCAGAGTAATGATTATATATGGTACTGTTCCATCTCTATGAAATTCTAGAAGTAACATGTGTCAGAAGGTAGGTTAGAAGTAGAGGTAACAGGGAAGGAGCTGGGGATTGAATGTGCAGGTGGGTATATTTTATATCTTGTTTGTGATTGTGTTAACATGACTATATATTTATCAAAATCCAACTGTATTTTTGGAATGACTGCACTTTGTTATGTGTTAATCATGAGTCAATAAATTTAACTTAAAAATAAATTGACATTTAACTATAGCCTCATTGACCTCCTAAGATTTCAGAATGGAGCTTCGAAGGTGCCTAGAAGAGGACAAATCCCTCTAAAAGTGGCCTCAGATGGTTTCCCCTGACATGGCTTGATCTGTGCCACGTCATGAGCAGAGGCATTCTGAATCATTCCATTGGCTCAATTGCTCAAAGTGGTAGGTTTAATAATATGTGTGATCAAGGATTGCAATACAGGGAACTGCAGGCCAGTTCAAAGTCTACCGGTGCATTCTAGTTTAGACACACTGTGTTTTAGAATTGGTGGGTTTCACTTCCAAATGTAGAGCTCTGGATTCTTATGTAAAATTAAGATTAGCAACATGGGCTTGTCACGTTCACTGGGCCTGTTGTGTTTGTAGCAGTGATCAGAGGGAATGAGGTCCCATACCCCAAGTGTGGGAAATTACGCAAACTACGTCAGTGCACATTCATGTTGACCAGCAGCCATTGCTCATTTTTACTATCTGATTTACTCCTTGCAGAGCTTTTCTTTTTTGGAGACTCTTAGTTTGTTCAGGATGAAAACTTTGGTATATGTGTTTACAAGCACTTTGATGTAGGCAACATTGCCTTTTAAAAAACATCCTTTAAGATAAATGTTCTTATTTCCTTTTTATAGGACAGGAAATACACAGTCAGGAAATGAAATAACTTATCCTAGGTCACTTCACTAGGAAGTCCTAGACAGAATTCAAATAGTCTCTTTCTCTTACAAAGTACTTTCTCCTAATGACAGAGAATAGAAGACCAATTATTTAAAAAATCTGAGCTGATTGTCATTGTCTGCATTCTGTATGTTTTCATGCCTTGGTTTATTCAACGCTTAGCTAGTGTTTAATTGTTGCTGTTCTTTCCATTGAACTGAATTGATTTTCTCCTCAAATAATCCCAATTTCTTTTTTTATCTAATATTTCCTCCATGCTGACACTTTAAAAAGTTCCAAAGTATCATGATTTCAATGTATTGTGTAACTTGAAAAGAGCATTTTACAGTACAAATTAAACTCTTTGGCATAATATAGATAACCCTTCCTTCTACCTATCTGTTTGACATGGTTTGCCCATAAATTCCACTGTAGCTGTTCACTGTTCCTAAATCCAGTGAGAAGTTCCCCCTTATATTTCCATCCTCTCAAATTATGGGATAAATTTACATATCACAAATTCAATGGATTTGGAATTGGATACTTGAATACCCAGAAGAGGGACAATGTGAAGGCTAAGATACTGGTATACAAAATAGAATATGTGGGAAATTCAGACTAGAATAGTGGTAAAGTTGATAAAGATGAAAATCAATGGAATTTCAATTTTATTTGCAAGAGCTATGGAAACATCAGAACTCCAGAAAGAGAGAAGAATCAGCTGAAGAATCATACATGATGATGATGATGTTGGTGATGATAATGGTGATAGTGGTGATGACTGTGTGATGATTATCATGGTGATGATGATACTGTTGATGGTGATGAAGGTGGTGATGGTAATGATGACACTGATGGTGGTGATGATGATGATGATAGTGGTAATACTGGAGGTGGTTATGATGATGATGGTGGCAATGATACCATTGATGGTGATGAAGGTGAGATGGTAATGATGACACTGATGGTGGTGATGATGATTATAGTGATGGGGATAGTGATGATGATAACTGTGGTAATGATTATGGATGGTAATGATGATACCCTTGATGGTGATGAAGGTGAGATGATAACAATGACATTCATGGTGGTGATGATGATAATGGTGATGGTGATGGTGGTTATGATGATGATAGTAATAAGAAGATTAGGATATTGAGGAAGAGGAAGAAGGAAAAGGATTAGAGGATCCAGAAAATTATACTTCAAAATTAAAACAAAAGATGGAATAATTATTAGACTCTGAGATGTAACTACTGAGAGGATAATCATTCCAGAAACTTTTTTTTTTTTGCAGTTTTTGACGATTTGAACCCGCCACCTCCGGCATATGGGGCCAATGCCTTACTCCTTTGAGCCACAGGCACCGCTCAATTCCAAAAATTTTGACTCAGTCTTTCTGCCTGTCTCTCATCCTTCTTGATACACATTTTCAACTTCCTCCATGGTTCTGCTATGATTAACTAAATATGTTAAAAAGTTAACTTCAGATACCATTCAGGGAGTGGATGACCTGTGTGAAATAAGTTGTGGTACTGTGAAATTCAATCTATAAAATGATTTTAGTTTCTATATTAAAAGTGTGTGAACAAAATATTTAAGATTGTTTTTAGAAAGGATCTGTGCACTTACATATGCTGCTTTCTTTTCCTGGAGTGTCCTTCTCTATGAAAAGCCGGTTGCGAGGCAGCAGGGCCCCCACAGCTTGGGGAACATTCAGGAATGAACCCCCAACTGTTTCTCCTCCTTTCCCAAAACAACCATATTCCTTTCTTCATGCTCCCCCCTCACAAGAAGTCACTAGCTTTCTTTGTCTAGTTAATTTTAAGGAACTATGCAGAGATCCTTGTGATCTTTCCATTTTCACTTCTTATCCTCCTATGTTAACAAAGTTGAGTAGAAACCATTACATGCAGCATGATTTGTCTTTATTAAAGTCATTTGCATTTTCCAATCATACAGTAAGACCAAAGATAATGCCTTTTGTCTATACTACTTCCTCTTAGACAGCCCTGTTGAGATATTATAACATAAAAGCTGATTTTGTGCTTTGGCGCTGGCTGCAGCCACCCGCTCCGTCAGACCTCCCAATCCCATCTTACATCTCTGTGTCTCTTCTTGTGTTGTATTTTCCTCAATCCCCACCACTTCCACTTTGGTTCATTCTCCTTCTCCGTGCTCGTTTGTGAAACCTCTTTTTTTTCCTCTCAATATACTTATTTTTTATTATTCAATTTAAATGTCTCCATTTCTGGGAGACTCCTCAACCCCAGTTCCCTAAACAAAGAAGAAGATCTTCCTGTTTGTGCTCATATTACTCTAATCATAATCCATTTGCCACCTTGAATTTTTATTTCCATGTATAAGTGTGTGGACTCCTTTGATTCTTTCTATAAACTCTTAACATGTGGCATATACATATTAAAGGTAAGCTAGAAAATAATGTATAATATAGAATCACCTTGACTTTGTCTCTACTGCCTAGAACAGCGGTTCTTAACCTGTGGGTCACAACTCCTTTGGGGATTAAATGACCCTTTCACGGGGGTCACCTAATATCAGATATTTACATTACCATTCATAACAGTAGCAAAAATTACAGTTATGAAGTAGCAATGAAAATAATTTTATGGTTGGGGGTCACCACAACATGAGGAACTGTATTAAAGGGTCATGACATTAGGAAGGTTGAGAACCACTGGCCTAGAAGGAAGTTCAAATCTGTTGACTGCAACCAGGTGCTTCATATTACTATGAAGCTATAAATTTCCCACAGCACTGGTCTTCAGTTGTTTTTGAACAACCATCACCTTTTCATTCATTCTTTAAATACAGGGCCTATTTATTAGGCTCTTATTATGTGATATGCAATGTTTTAGGTACCAAAGATAGAGAAATATAACAGACAAGGTTCCTGCCCTCGTGAGCATTATATTCCTGTGACAAGAGGCCAAGTATCTTAAAAGCTTGTAGACTACCCCTCCCTAATTCTTAGTTCATTTGCTTATGGTAGAGCTAACCCCATTGTCTGACTCTTGGAAGGGAGTGGCATGATGCAAATCTAGCTAATTCCCCTGGCCACCTGTATTTGTCTGTAGATGAGTGAGTGATATGTGTAGGCCTAATGAATATCAGCACTGGGACTTTTGAAGGAAATAAGCTTGCTTTCTTTCTGTTTTGGTAGATTATGAATTTGGAGCTGCTAGGGATGAATGTGCTATTTTGTACGCTAGCTCTGCTGAGAATATACTCACAGAGGAAAGAACCCCATTGAAGAAGAGATTGGAAACCCTTATAGCCTAGATGTATATACACCTGGATCTAGCTATCCCTGAAGTCAATATTTTCCTTGCACTTTTCATGTTAAGTAATATCTATGTGCTTAAACTGCTTGAAGCTGAGTTTCTGCTATTTGCAGACCTGTCCTATAAACCAGATTACAGTTCTGACTACATATTTGGTAATTAACATGAAACTTTCAAATTGTATTTCATAATCCATGTTACAGTTTTCACTTATAGCAACTAACAAAAGCATTTATTTGTAATAGCTAAATGAATAGAATTTCAGATTACCAGGGCTCTAAAGCCAGCCATTGCTCATAACTGAGATGTTTTGAGTCTTTGGGAGAATGCCCTCTGAGTACCTCTGCACTTGATCTGTGACTTCAACATATCTCCCTGTGTTATCCTGTGACTTTACATCTTTTGCCTAATGGGGAAGCCATTATCTGATGCTTGATGTGCAATCTCAGTAATGGTCCCAATGTCATATGGATTAAGAAAATCACAGAAATAAGCGGTAGGGATTATAAAGCCTAAGACATTTCACAGACAGAAGAATTGAATTTGCAATGTATTGAGGATTGCATTCTGATCCAAGATTGTTAGAAGCCAGTTCTGATGACATCCAAGGCAGTGATGACTGCAATTCCCCATCTGGGTATTAGCCCTTGTTGAATTTCAAATCTGTTGCTAACTTTCTAACTTTTTCCCTATGTATTCTTTTGAGGATATTCTGGAAACCTGGAAGTTTTAGAAAGTTTTAAAATGAGAAATAGGCACAGCTCTTTGATAGAATCAGATTTCTTCCTTCTTTTCTTTTTTATTTTTTTTAGAAAGAAATTGCAGAGTGGCTCCCTAAGCTACTTTTCGTAGCAGCCTCAGAAACCATGAGACATGAGATTGTATTTAGAATTGTCTAAGTAAACTTTCATTCCTCCCTTCCTGCCTCTTTTTTTCTAATCTGAGGAGATAGATCTTGAGTCCTTCAATCTCTGTGAAATTGTTTTCACTTTGGTTGTCATATTAAATACGAATTTCCCCTTAATCCTGGAAGCTTTACTTCATTTTTGCACCTTTTCCTATAACCCGGGAATTTAATTTTGCCTTAATGCTACAGTTTCTAGATTCTGTTCTTTATGTATGGCATTATGCTTTGGGGTAGACAAAAGGTGCTCAAACTATATTCTCACTTATGGGGGTGGGGGGACTAGAAAGAGAGATGGAAGAAGCAAACAGTATTATAATCGAAATTACCATGTTGTAAAGCTAAGCTCATTTTACCTGCCCAGTTTCCTTGTAATCCACTGGGATCCATCATCAAAAGCTTATTACTGCCCTGTGTAGTGTTTTATGAGGTACCTACAAAGGACCGAGGTCATCTGCACAGGAAATGAAATGCATAATAACACAAATACAATTAAGCATTTGGGTCATTCTGGCTGTTCAGGCGCTGAATTTCTAGTTCATATTAACTGAAGAGAAGTCCAGCTCCAGAACTTCCCTGGAGACCAGTCAGTGGTAGAAGTCCTCTTTGTCCGTGAGCACAGAGGAAGGAGGAAAAGTGAACCTCTGTGGCTGAAGTGGAGCCTATAAATACCTAATAGCATGTTCTATTCTTCAAGGGTTGAACTGGACACTCAAATATCACATTCTGCCTAAGATAGATCCTCCCCAATTCCCTCTGGGCAGATTTCCCCCTCTGCAGTAGCAGCCTAGGATGGAGAAAGTGAGCGTGAGTACAGACTGCACAGCTGCTGGAGATCCCGGTAGCTTAGCAAAGCCCGATAGCCTGGGCTGCTGCCTCCAGACTGGGAGTCGGTCTAAGCAATGGCAGAGACAAGGGGGACGAAGGATGACATCATGTGAGCTGGGTCCTCACTGGTGTTAGGAGTCCTTTGTAGCTTACTGCAGGAGCCACGTTGAGCAATGCTATTGTGCCTAAGAAAACTCTTTGATTGCCACGTGACTCTTCTCTAGCTGGTCTCATTCTCTTTGTTTCCTATTCAAATACCACCCTCAGATTTATCCTAAAGAATCAGCTAACGTGGAGTTTCCTAAACCTCGTTTCCAATGACCCAGAACACCTGATTACTGTTCATTTGCTTCACTTTGTTTTCCCCTTGGGTCACCAGCAGGAGCAAGGGGCCCATCACTGGGGCATCAGGAATGAATCTCACATGTGGACTCTGCTCCACCTGTGCTGTAGTGTGTGTGTCATTGTGGTCACAAGAAGGTAAAAACTCTGCCTCTTCTTCATCTTGCCTGGTCCTCATCATTTATCTCACCCTGGCCAAAATCCATGGTTAGAACGTGGCCTTTCTGCTACGGAGACAGGAAATATCTGAAGCATATTTAATCTCCTAGTCATACCTTTTCATTTTATATACTGAAATGGCTGATCCTGTTATGGTTACAGTAAGTTTCTGTTCTGACCAACACTGCTTGTTATTTCCTTCCAGGGACTTTGGTTTAACAAATACAAAACTACCTGAATCTTAAATGTTTTATATGCAATTTTGTGTTACTCACTTATATGGCAGTAAATTAAGTAAAATACATTATATGACATAGTATCCTTTAAAAAAAATTAACTGTCCCTAGAAGACAAAATCTGTAAGAGCAGTAATGATTTTCCTTTTTCTCTTCTTATGTGTGTTCCAGCTCATAGTAATATACAACACGTGATAATCAGCCCGTAAGTGTTTTTAAGTGAATAAAGGAGTAGAGACAGGTACTGTACCTGGCAGACATATTATTTTAAAATTGAGTAACAGAAAAGCATGGTAGAGAAATAGAGAAAAATAAAGGAATTCACCAGGAGAAGCAGAGATGAGGAAAAAGATCAAAGATCTTTGACCCTCTAGAGCTCCTAACTTCAATTCTTCTTGAAGTCCCCACATTAGATCCCTTTAGTCCTATAGTCTCATGCAAGATCTCTTTCCTTTGAGTAGAATTCTCCTTACATGCAACCAAAGAAGAGGCTTACAGAAGGATCTTCATGAACCTTCCTGGGTACATTGACCTACGCGGAACAGAAGGTTTGATTTGCCGCAGAGAGGATTTGGATTTTATCTCTTACCCAAACTCTGCTTTCTGACCCAAGTCAACTATCAGAGTTCTGAGAAGGAGAAAGACATGGGAAATTACAATTAGCACTGCTTCTGTTCTTCATGACTGTGGACCGATTTGCCTTGTCATGGGGCCAGTAGCACATCCCTGTAGCTATTCATTCCGGCAGCACTTGGGGATACTTGTCCCCCTGAAAGGCCATTGGAAGCATCTTTTTATTGAGTTTCCTGTATCCTGTTTACTCTCTGAGTTGAGAAAGTGAGCCGTGGTGAAATGCTCTTGGTGTGGTTTGGTTTTTTCCATTTCATTTTCACTGTTCAAAGGGGGAAAACGAACGAGGTTGGGAAATTTGTCAATTTTGGGTGACTAAACAAGAAAAACATTTTTTTTTCTCAAATTTACAAGACTGTTCTAATAAGCTCTCCGAATGCCAATGGATGATTAGTTTCTGCCTTTTAGTCATAGATAGGCATTTGCCATTTCCAGCTGAGATGTGACTAGGGTGAAGAGAATGCTTGCAGAGGTTGAGGGAGGAACCAGCAATGTTGGTGCACCCAGAGCGTCACAGTGCCCAGAGCCGATACGACCTCTAGACCTGAAGGAACAAAGGAAGCGCACAGCATCCCTGGACTCAGTAAGGAGAGCTTCTCGGAGAAGGGACCCATCACTTCCCATAGGGGAAGGAACACAGGAGCCGTGAACAGTACATTACAAAGCAGGGAGGTGGGAAGAAAACCCAACCCACCCACCCAGTCCTCTATTCTCCTGCCAAGAACCATCCAGCAGAGTCCATTTGGAGACGAGGCCAAGGCACACTTTGATGTGACCCAGCAGCGTAGTCCTGGGTACAAGAGAGGGAGAAGAATGGATTTCAGAAAGAAGACGAGTCAGCACATCTAATTTTTAGTAGTCTTCTAGCTTTGGGGTTTGGTCAACTTGCAGCAATCACTGTGAGAGAGCCGTTCTGATATAACAACATTGTATTATAGTGTGTATTATACTAAGAGCCACATCTCTCTTTCCTTCCACTTGACTATTTCTTGCTATCAACTTGCCTATTACCGTCTTTGGAACATTTCCAAAACCCATGCTTACCTTGATCATTATTCACGCCTGAATCACTTCCCACAATGACTGTGATAATTTCCTTCTTTACCATCTCCTTAAGCCCTTACTGTTCAAACATCGGGGGGTCTAGACTGAGTCATCCAAACAATTTTCATTTTTCAACAAGCCAACTTTGTCATCCTCAGTGTTATATTTTTTTTTCATTGCTCTTTAAAACCAGTCCAGGATGTCTCTACTGATTTTTGAGATTCCTCACTGAAGGACTTAGTAATTTCTTTGAGTGCATATGTACCTTACAGCTCATTCCTGCCACCACCTTATGAAGGCTTCAAAATACAGCAGCACTCATTTAGAGCTAAGTGTGCTTTTTTGAAAAATTTTCAGGTAGTCACTCAATAAGTTCATTCACGAAAACAGTAATTGTATGCATATGCTATCAGGTAGTACTGGAGCGAATGTTATAATGCATTTGTCAAAATAGAAATGAGGTTACTCAGTATTTTGTAATCACATCAACAAACATTTATCGAGAGGATGCTGTTTTGATCCAGAGACTGAATTGGATTTAGGTGCCTGAGACACAGCCCCCACCTCAAGGAGCTTAAGGAAGTGACCCCGTCCCTCTTCTTCAGGCAGGGATGAAGCATGTGCATAAAACACAGCTAGACCGTGTCACTTCCCAGCGAAGCCCTTCAAGCTCTCTGCCAGGTTTAGGTTAGTGAAAGAAAGGATTATTTACCGTCTAGTTTCTCTTGATCCATGAGGGGCATGGGAGGAACAGCTCAGGGAAAGGAGGCGGTGTCTCAGCGTCCCCTCCTGTGAGCTCTCTGACATCACCTTTTGGTGTGTGCTGGCAGGAGTGCCCCTCCCTTGGTCATGCTTTGAGTGGGTTGTACCTGCTTGCCTAAGACAGCTATGGCGAGCAAGCCTGGAATGTGTGGACTGATGGGATATGGCTCCTAGGAAAATCGTGCAGCTCTGTAGCCCTCTGGATATCAAATGAAGATGCTTGATGATGTACCACGTGGTTCTAAATGACGTGTACTATGTGGACACAGTGGGGAGTTGTCAGGTGCCAACCTGGGCCAGGTGTGTGCAAGGTGGGGAGAGAGATCATGAGAAGGCCATGCACTGGCTTTGCCTGTACCAACTGATCATTTGTATCCTTGAAATTGTTGATCTCTTACATGTGTGAATCTGATTAGATGATCCCAACTGTTGTGTCATCTTAAGACTAAACTCCTTCCGTCTTTGTCAAGAAAAGGAGAATTTTGAAAATCTAAGCAGAGCTTCCCTGTGCTGGCTGCTCCCCTTCTTCCCCTCTCCTTCTCCTCCCTGTCCAGTGGCTGCTGTTTCTGGCCTTCAGTACCTCCCACCAGGCCTGATCCTCTGTGTGGGCTCATTGCTCTGCCCAGAAAGCCCTTTTGTCCTTGACTCATTTTCTCAGCTGATATTTTTAAAGCAGGAACCGTGTGTCGAGCACTGTTGTACACCCTGGACATTCACTATGAGTACAGGAAATACATCTACAGGGTGTGAGGATCACAAAAAGGCCAGGATGATTGCAGCTGAGAGAAGGCGGGAGGCAGCAGAGGAGAACAGAGTCAGGCAAGGACCCGGTCACATGGGGACTCAGAGGCCGGCATGAGGATTTCTGATTTTATTCAGTGAACACAAGATACTGGAATATTTGGAGGAGGGACATGCCGTGCTCTAGCCATGTTTTTGTTTGTTAAAGGATGTGGTAATTATTATAGAGTCATATCAAAGACCGACAGAAGCACAGGAATAGAAATTGGGGCAATGCCAGTGATCAAAGCCGAAAAATCTATTATATATAAGCTGATTTATACCGCTTTGTACATTTCTTAATATGCAAATGTGAAGAATTTACATACCCTGTCAACATGGCAGGCATATGCTTGTAATGTTAAGGGAATCAGATGCAGGAGTCATGCCAGAAACCAGACGTGTACCTACAGGTGGCTCCTGGCTTCCAGCACAGAGCATTTCTGGGAGGCAGCTCACCACAGTAGGGGCACACACGTTGAGCAGCCAGGGATTTTCTAAGCCTGCCATTTGAGCTCAGGCACATCTATTAATTTCTCTGATCCCTAATTCCTAGTAAACTACGTACAATTTATGCTAAAAACAAACAAACAAAACACCAATAGCTCACCCTCATGTTTCCATACAGAGACACAGGAGAAGCATCTCTGCTCACTCACATGTTTGGTAGTTGCCCTCCACTGGTCCTAGAGTCGTTTTAAATGTTGGAATCATGGAGATTTTGTCACTTAATTTCCCCCCCTACCTCCTAGTAGTGCAAGGCAGGGATGTCAGATGAGCAGGTTGACTCTAACTTTTCATCAGGTGGAAACTCCAAACTCGGTGGGATGTTGGAAGGGGACAGCCCTTCGACAATTCACGTGGGACAGCCTGCAGCCCGGCCATACCACAGCGCAGCACAGTCTGAGCTCCAGCCCTCTGCTTGTTTTCTCTACGTCTCAATTTCTTGCAAACCCAGGTAGAGAATCAGGTTGTCATTTATCAATCCCCTGACATGTCAACAGAGCAGGGTATTTGCTAAGAAGTCATGCTGAGGGTGGGCTACCTGGTCTGTCCCCTGGTCTGAGTCAGCATCTCAATTCCAGCTTCTTTCCAGGATCATCCACATCATAAATGCACTAAGGAGTCAAAAAAGTAACAGGTGCATTGTGTTGAGTTTGGAATTGTACTTAGCACATGGTAACAAGTCAGTTAATGGTAGCTGATATACTTGGTTAAAAAAGAATTCACGCTACATATGGCTGCACATTTTATTATAATGCATATTGAGGAACACAGAATATTTCAGAAAGAATGCAGAATAACTGGTTATAGTCTTGATTCTGAGGAACAGACCTGGGAAGTGAGGCCGGGGATAGCAGAGAGATTTAATTGTACGTAGATTATTTGTACTGGTGGAATTTTTGTACAATGTGTATGTGATACTATTTCTAACCCATGGTTAGAAATGTATTTACATGTTGTATAAAAGTCACTTAGAACAATCCCTTAGAATAATACCCCAACATACAGAAAGTATATAGTCAGTGTTGACTAATATCACCCCCTAGGCTGTTTTGTATGTTAAAATGAGTAGTATTAATTACCATGGGTGATGCCTATCATATAATAGACTCTCAGTAATGGTAGGTAAAAGAAAAGATATTCCATTAACTGTTAGATGAATTTGGATTCTTTGGTTTTTAGTTATAGAAACTCAAGTCAAACAAGATCAAACAGGAGAGATGAGACTTTACTGTTTATTGGTTCAAGAACCTGACAAATACATGAGCGTGTTTAGCCTCAGGTGCAGCTGGAAAATGGGTTTTTGGGGGTGTGGTTTCCCCATATCTGGGTTCAGAATTCCTCATGTCAATGTTACCATTCTCAGGAGCTTCTGCATGGTGGCTTGGGCCGACCAGTTAGGTAGTACTCTCAGGAAAAGGGGATTGTTTCTTAACAGCAATCCCAGCCGGAGTCCTAGGTCTGTGCCACTCTGATCTGGGTTGGATCACATGCTCCCCCTCCTTAATCCTAGAGTCTAGAAAACGCTGATTGTCCAAGCTTTGTGTAGTGAAATCTCACATAAATATAAAGAATAGGAAAGAGAAAACTCCCACACAATATTTAGGGTGCTGTGCCAATAAAGAAGAAAAAGAAAAAATATATATATATATTATCAATAGATAAAAGAGCAAAATCAACAAGGAGGATGACTAAAGCCAACTTCTGACTATATGTGTGCTGTATGCCCTCTGGACCTCGGAAAAAACAGAACTTCTATTGAGCAAAACGGTAAAATAAAATAAGAGGATGGGATTAGGTAATGCTGTATGCTGGAATGTACAATGTGATTTAGAAAAGTGGGGGCTACATGGAGTTATATTCTGTGTACCGGTTGTCATGCTATTATAGTGAATTTAATGCTGTGGTGTATAATTAGATGTTCTCTGCTATATATTTAAGTGTACTTATGTTCCATCATTTTATAGACAAATTTCTTCCTTGATTTTTCATTGCTTTGTGCTTAAAATCTTTCTCATGTTTTCTTAAAATAAAAATTAATTGCTTTTCAATGAACCCTGCGAGCAAGATGATGTGTCTCCCAGGAAGTATTTCATAATCAGTCAGTTTCCAAGTACTGCGTGTATAACCCAAACTATTCTTAATTGGCTTGAAACTGACATTTGCTAATTTTTCTTACTAATTTTAACTGAAAAAAAAAGAGAGAGAGAGAGAAATAGAAAAAGGAAAAGACACTCAAACTAAATTTGGGAAATTTTTCAACTTGACATTCTTGAGACATTACAAATTCTTAGTTAAGTAATCGTAGCTGTTTAACAAACAAACCCCAAATTGGCAGTGGCTTATGCCCAAGAGAAACTCCTCCCTAATGCGTGTAAAATCCAAACAGGTATTGTGTAGAGACAGCTTCCCAACAAGTAAAGATTTCAAGGCCCAGGCAGGCTCCTTCAGATCTCAGTTCCAGTGCCTCCAACTCATGTTTCCAAGGTTACCTACGTGTCTGCATCAAGGGAAGGAACAGGATGGAGGAGGGAGGATTCTGCAGAATCTCTTCAGGACAAGCCTGGAGGTGGTGGGACTGTGTCCCTTCACATTCCATTGGTCACCCTGGCCACTTCTACTGCAAGGGAGTCTGGAGCAGTTCTGTACCAGGAATAAAAGGAGATAGTGGAATGTTGGTGGTGATTTTTTGGTTTGGGGCTTTTTTTGGCCATGAAATTTGTATGGATCTGTGCATATTCGGTAGAGTAGGAAGATCCCACTGAACAGCAGTGTCCTGCCTATTCGTGAGGAATCTTTCAGTATTCATCATGAGTTACCATGTGTGAAATTCACGAGCGCCATGCAGGTGTGCCTAACTGGGTGATAGTATCTGATGTGAAAATCCATTCTCAGAGATCTAAACCCAATAGTTAGGCAAATTATATCGAGTGCACTGAGATGAATACAGAAGATTATTTATTTTTGAGTATTACATATAATGGCTTGGTACTAGAAAATTGTAGCACGTACATTTAACAGGATACAGTGTGTCCCTTCGATGCAATGATATATATGTGGAAAGACAACTTGGATGATGAATGGTTAAGCCCAAGCATTTTAATTTTAAAAAACATGCTTATTATAGCCCTAATCCCACGAGGCATATGGGTTTAATTTCTGTCCCCAAGGGAGTCTAGTGGCCTGGACTCTCCCTCCCCCTTTCTTTTTCTCTCTCCATCCTTCTTTTCCTCTCTCTCTCCCTCTCCCTTTTTTTCTCCCTCTCTCTAGCCTCCTTTCTTTCCCTCCCTCTCCCTCTCCTTTCTCTCTCATGTTCAGTCCCTTCCCCTTCCTCCTTTTATCCCTTTCCCCTCCCAGTCACTGACCAGATGTACAATAGACAGGAGGACTTAGTCTCTTTCCTTGAGATGCAGGCCAACTAGCTGTCAGGGAAAGGACTGTAGTAGACTCCAATCTGTACTAAAGAGTAGAGTCTGTACCAAAAATGTTAATGTGATTATCTCCAAATGGTGAGATTATATAATAACAATTTTTGAAATCCATTTGCTATCTGTAATTATAAACTCATCTACTGTTTAAAAACACTATTTGTATATTTTAGAAAATAATGAAAGTTTTTAAAGAGACAATTAGATTCTACTGTGATGATTTCCATTTTCTGCTAATAGTCTCCCAGGAATAAAATACATAAAATTAACATTATTTAAAAGGCCAAGACCAAATAACATTTACAGCTGAGGTCGTTGGTACCACAAGGTACAGTAAATGTGTGTCACCTGCCCTGTGAGAGTATTCTTTATCATTTTATTGTCAACATGTACAGTATTTCCAGATTGTGACCCAAGAGAAAAAGATTGTATGTTACACAGTATTTTCAGCACCCAATACGGTGTCCAAATGCCATTCCCTACTCCACACACACTGATGAGGGTTTATGTGTTCCTCAGACTCCACTGAATGCCAACATCTGGTATTTCCACAGGGTTAATAAGCCTCTGAGCCTAGTGCCCCAATATTGTTCAGGCGTGGTGTCACAAACGGAGGGCAGACGTTCAAGGAGGTGGAATTGCCTTGTCTTTTACATGATTGTAAGACTTGATTGCTCCTTCAGATTTCATTTCCATAGAATATTAAGAATGAGAGGAATTCCTCAAACCCATGCCTCTGTCCCTGGTGTTTAGCTTACTGTTTCCTTTTATTTGCCTCTGGCTGTACTGTTATTGAAGACTATTGACAGTTGATGACTATTGATGCTATTAAGGACCCTGACAGCTCACAGAGGGCTTGCAGCAGGGGGGCTCCTACTGTCTGTAAGCCCATCCTCAGCTTTCATGTATGCTGCCCCTCTGCTCTGCATGTAACAAGGCCGATGGGGCTGGACACTGTCACCCAGGCAGGGGGGCCAGGGATTGCAGAGTACTTTGGGGAGAAGAGATGCATTTGAACTAAATGATGCTAATTCTATGTGCAGAGATTGGAATGCAAGAGTCCTGATGGAAAGCCCTCGGGGCTGGGGAAGGAGACAAGTAAGGCCCCTGGACACACCCTGGACACCAGCCTGGAGAGGAGCGCTGGGGTGGGTCGTGACAGCATCTCTGTCCACAGTGCTGCTGTAACAAAATCCCACAGACCATGGGATTTATAAAGACAGAAGGTATTTCTGACAGTTCCAGGAGCTGGGAGGCTCAAGATCATAGTGCTGGCCCTGGTGTCTGGTGTGGGGTCGTCTGGAGGGGAGAAATGCCATGTCATCGCATGGGAGAAAGGGTGCAGAAGGGGGTGACTTTTTCTAAACAAGCTGCTTTTATGAGGTCGTTAATCCACTCTTTTTTTTTTTTGGTTTATATATTTTCTTTTTTTTATTAATTGATAGCTGTATACATTAATGCAAACATGGGGTACATTGTGCTGTTTTCATATACAATTTGAAATACTTTCATCAAGCTGCTTAACATAAATTTCATGTCATTTGCTTAGTCATTGTATCAAAACATTTATATTCTAGTTCTAGAAAAGTTCACTTGTACCCTTGTTAGACAGATATATAGGTGATC
>CAUYQV010044480.1:0-16879 GCA_963574575.1 Galagoides demidoff | reverse complement strand
CCACCTCCCAAGTAGCTGGGACCACAGGCGCCCGCCACAACGCCCGGCCATTTTTTGGTTGCAGCCATCATTGTTGTTTGGCAGGCCCGGGCTGGGGATTCGAACCCACCACCTTAGGTGTACGTGGCTGGCGCCTTAGCCGATTGAGCCACTGGCGCCGAGCCAAAACAACATTCTCTTAAAGAAGCTGCAAGGAAACATTGCTGGGGTGGGTTGTGGGGTATATAGAAATATTATAACTTCTATGGAGGGGAATTTGACATTATCTAACAAAACTATATTTACCTCTTGGCTCAGTAATCTTGCTTCCAGTAACCTACCCTGAGGATATAGCTCTGATTGTATGAAAGAACAATTCTCAGTTTTTGATTTTTTTCTAAGTTTTGAGGTGTTTTACATGCAGTAAAATTCAGCCTTTCTAGCGAACAATTCTCTAAGTACTGACAAATGCATATAATCCTGAATCCACCATCATAATCAACATGAAAAGAAACAGTTCACCATCCAACAAAATTCCCTCATGCTCCTTTGTAGTCAAATTGTTCCCTGACGCCCAGTCCTCAGCACTTATCTTATTTTCTGCCCTTAAAGTTTTGCCTTATAATGTCACATAAATAGATCCATATAATATGTAGCCTTTTTAATTTGGCTCCATTTAGCACAATGCATTTTGGATTCACCTGTGGTGTTGTTCATGTATCTGTTGTTCATTCCTTTTTATTTCAGAGTGACACCCCAATTATGGTTATATCATAGTTTGCTATCCTTTCATCCACTGAAGGACATTTAGGGTGTTTCTAACTTTGGTAATGTATGAGCAAAGCTGCTCTACATATTCAGTTCAACATGAATATGGTAGGCATATGTTCAACTTTATAATAAATCCCCAAATTCTTTTCCATTTGATTATACATAAGGATATACATACCTACTTTTCTCTTGACTATATTTGTCTGTAATAGACCACTCTTCATTAAGTCTTCTAGGTATTTAACACATTGGCTAAATACCTAGAAGTGGGATTGCTAGGTCATATATGATAGGCATATGTTCAACTTTATAATAAACTCCCAAATTCTTTTCCAAAGTGACTATACCATTTCACAACTTTACACCAGTATATGAGCTTCACTTGGCCTACATGCTTACCAATACTTGATACTGTCAGTATTCTTTTTTAATTTAGCTATTCTAATAAACTATACAAGTGAAATACTACTTTTTAATAGGAAAATTTTGGAAATCATTAAGTGTTCATATGTAGATTGGCTGAATAAACTATGCTACAGTCAAACAATGGACTAGAGTATTCTAGACAGGAATGGAAAGAGTACATTCAGTAGTTTGGGTTTTAGCAACTTAGCACAGGGCAAAATGGAGTTGAATAATCAATGAGAATATGAAGGAGAAATTACAGAAGACCTGAAATGACAGACAGAAGTTTATGACTGAAGCAAAAAAATACAAAATAACAGGACATTTATACTCTCACTACAATGAAAAACATTAAAAATTCCTTAAATCAATATGAGCTATAATATATCTTTACCAATGGATAGATCTAAAAGATCAAGAATTGGAATAAGAAAACTAAACAGATAGTCTAAAACACACCATAATGTTCTCATTCAACTTCATAAATTGTCCTTTGGGCATTTGATTATACTTAAGGATATACATACCTACTTTTCTCTTGACTATATTTGTCTGTAATAGACCAGTCTTCATTAACAACAGAAGTGCAAAACTAGAAGCCTACAGGGTCTATAGGTATTGAGAGTAAGTGAAGTAGGCTAGCATGTTAAGTTGTATTCTCTTACTAAACATACAAGGTCTGACAATTGAGTTCCTGAACTTGCCACAGTGGGATTACACTGGCAGCACTGTACGTATAACTCAGTAAGGTTTCATAAGCTTAGTATATCAGTGTCTCACAGCTGTGTTCGTGTAAATGCGTAGCAGTATTTTGCTGAGTGATAGTGATTATTGTTGTTGCATGTTTTTGTGTGTTGTCACAAGAATATCAAAGCTTGAATTAGAGCAATGAACAAACATCAAATTTCTTGTTAAACTTGACAAGAGTGAAAGTGAAATCAGGGATGTGTCAGTCCAAGTTTATGGAGATAATGCCATGAAGAAACAACAGTTTACGAATGAATTAAATGCTTTTCTGAGGGGAGAAAATGCACACTGATAAAGAGATGTCAGGGCAAAGTAGAACTGATAAAAACACTGCATAAATTCATTGACTTGTGTGTCAAAATCATCACCGACTATGAGAAGCATAGCAGACCAAGTTTGCATTGATAGAGAAAGTTAGGAAAATCTTAACTGAAAATCTTAGCATGAGAAAGGTTTGTGCAAAAATGGTCCTGAAGGAGCTCAACAATGAACAAAAGCAAAGGAGAAGTAAAGTTTGCCAAGGTCTTTTGGAGAGGCAAGACAATGTTTTGGGACATGTTATGACTGGCAATGAAACATCACACCAATACAACGCTGTAACAAAGTATCAAAGCACATGATGGAAGTCAGCCAATTCTCCATGACCAAAAGTGCCATTAGTCCAAATCAAGAGTCAAAATGACATTGCTAACCTTTTTTGATATCAGAGGGAATGTTCATTATGAATTTATACCAACTGCACAGTTAACTAAGTTTACTGTTTGGAAGTGCTAAAAAGACTGTGTGGGAAAAGCTAGATGAAAACAACCTAAACTTTTCACCAACAATTAATGGCTCTTGCATCATGACAATGCACCATCTCATACAGCACTGTCTATGAGGGAATTTTTAGTCAGTAAACAAATAACTGTATTGGAACAACCTCCCTACTCACCTGATCTGGCCCCCAATGATTTTTTTTCTTTATCTGAAAATATTGAGGGATTATTGAAAGGAAGACATTCAGGACATCAAGGATAATATGATGACAGTTCTGATGGTCACTCCAGAAGAAGAATTCCAAAATTACTTTGAAGGGTGGACTACCTGCTGATATTGGGGCATAGCTTCCCAAGAAGAGTATTTTGAATGTGACTGTAGTGACTGATATTCAGCCATGAGGTATGTAACATTCTTTCTAGGATAAGTTTACAAACTCAATCGTCAGGACTTATACTTTACAAATGAAATATCTATGACTAATATTCACTTTTAGAAAAGACTATACTCATCTTTTTTTTTTCAAATAGACCCCAGAAATCTCTTTCAAATGCCATTTTTTAATACACATCTAATATAACCAATATTATTTTCGCTCAACAGCATAATTGTGATGAAAAATAGCAATGACCAGTGTGTAGACACAGTAGTTATCGTGGCTTATGGAAAAAACAATATCCCTGATTGCAACCTTGCTACTCAAGACCTATTAATACCATGCTTAGAAATAAACTAAATTGGAAGTCTAGATTTCTGTGTGAATCAATAGACTTTTTAAGAGTTGACAACTAATTTAAAAAATCTTAAGCACTGTGCAGGCCAACAACAAGTTTGCAAGCTGTTTCTGGCCCATGAGCTGGAATCTACAACCTCTGGTCTAAACTTCTAATAGCATTCTTTATGTCACATTAACTTTCTGAGGAATGATTCTTATTTTCTATTACCTCCTATCAATGGAAATTTTTACAAGAAACATTTTGAAATTTGAGTCAAATAGAAAAAATACAATTTTTATAAGCATTTGACACAAATTATTATTACTATTTTATAAGTGAGAAAGGGGACGGTTAAATTATTATATGATTTGCCCTAACAGAACAAAACTAATAGAAATTGTATCTTCTAAATACAAACCTGATTTGTACACTTTCCAATCACCTTGTGTTGTGAAGTGAATTGTGTCTCTCCCAAAATTCATAACATGAATCCCTAAATCCAAATGTGACTGTACTTGGAGGGCCTTTAAAGGTGTGGGAGGCCAAAAAAGATCCTCGGCTCCCGCCAAGCTGTCCCCTCCCCCAAAGCACTCGTACAAAATGTTCAAAAATTACGTGCCCCGCCCCGCTTGCGTATCTCCTACATAACCACGGCAACTTCTTACTCAGCGACTGACCACATGGTAAGGATTCCTTTGTTTAAACTCAAGATGGCGACCGTTCCCGCACCGCACAACCAGCTGACAGCCTGAACCTGAAATCCGCCAATCAGCGAAGGACACCTTTCCTCTTTACTCCTCCCCCCACTCCCTCCACCCCCTGTTCACCTGTAAGCTTTAAAAACCGGCTTTTCGCCACCGCCATTAAACAGACCTTGACAAGGAATCTGCTTGGTCTCGTTCTCTCTTTATCGCCCATTGTTTTTCAGGCTCGGTCCCCCTGGCCCCCATGAATAACTGCGTCCCACGGGACGGGACATAAAGGGGTAACTGAGGTTAGATGAGGTCCTAGGGCAAGTTTTTAATCCAATAGGATTAGTATCCTTATAAAAAGAGGAAGAAACACCTCAAAAAGGACAAAGAGACACCAGGGATGTGTGAGCAAAGAGAAAAGCATGTGAAGACACAGCTAGGAGAGATGCCTTAGGGCAGGTGTCCTCAAACTACGGCCCACCTAGAACATTTTTGTCGCCACTGCCTGTCCTGCTTAGCAGCCGACTCGTCCCACAGCCCACAGTCCGGCCCTCCAACAGTCTGAGGGACATGGAAAAAACAGTTTAAAAAGTCTGTTTAAAAAGTCTGAGGTCTGAGGACCCCTGCCTTAGGAGAACCCAACCCTGCCAGAACCTTGATCTTGAATTTTCAGCCTCTAGATTGTGAGAAAATTAATTTTTGATGTTTAAGCCACCCAGTCGGTAGTATTTTTTTTGGAAGTCCTAACAAATTAACACATCACGTTACTTCAAAACTAGTATAGTACCATAATCTCAAGACATTCCAGGAGGCTTTATGTTATATGGCATTTGTATTTAAATTAGCAATTTCCTCTTGTTAATTCTATATTTCAATAGAGGCACCAAAATCTGAACAGCTAAATTTGACATGAATAATTTGGTCAACAAACATTAATTTGACTCATACTCTATGATGGGTGGTGTGGATGATGTGGTTGTTCTCCTCACAAATATTAACCTATCATCTTAAGGCAGCAGTTCTCAACCTGTGGGTCTCGACCCCTTTGGGGGTCTCCTGCACATGAGATACTTACATTATGATTCATAACAGTAGCAAAATTACAGTTATTAAGTAGCAATAAAAATGATTTTATGGTTGGGGGTCACCAGAACATGAGGAATTATATTAAAGGGTCGCAGCTTTAGGAAGGTTGAGAACCACTGTTTTAAGGGCTTCTTTGGATTTTATCTTCAAACAACTCAAAACTGATATTCCTGATGACTCTAGGGCCATAAATTCATTTTCAATTTAAAATGTTCACTATTTCTAGAGTATTTTAAAGTCCTATGTATACATTTAGAGAACATTAATATCTGTGTATATCATAGGAGCAAATTCCCTAAATCATATATATTTCCACTGAAAATCAAATTAATTAAGGTGATCAAAACTGATTAAGTATTGGTAGTTTTATATGGTTCAATTTTCATATATGATTAGTTTAAAAAACATATTTTAATTATGACCTTTTTATTAGCTCAGCCAAAAATAATATTAAAATAAAGATAGAATTTTACTAGGGAATACTTTTCTTGGAAACACTCTTCAATAAACCTGGGGGTCAGGAGTTGAGGGATAGAATAACAAAAAAAGACTGACTCCTTCAGTTCATTCAACATGGAGAGGTAGTTGTTCACCCAAGATTGCAATTTACTATTGAGACTTCATCTTCCTCAGGCTGTTAAATTTTTCCCATCTCTAGGGAAAATTTAAAAACCAAATTTTATTTTGGTTTAATAATATATTAATAATCTCCTTACTATGTGAAAAGCTATGTTCTAGGTATTTGGGTTTTCCTACTAACCTCATTCCACAATGTCCTATTAAGTGCCATTAAGCTAAAGATATAATAATTATAAGAAATAGCCTAAAAATGCCATTCAACTTAAAGCACATATTAAATATATTACCATTAAAAGCACAAGGTAAAAAGTTTTTATTTCACAGAATAAATATCTAAACGTGATAAATCAGAATTATAAAATTTCATTTTAAAATGTTGGTAATGTATAATAAGCAACAGATTTTAGAAAGCTAAACATAACTTTTTCTTCAAGTATTGAGTTAATTGCCAGAAAAGTTTTAAATTATAATAATGGAAAATCCATAGAAGATCTAAATAATTACGGGTTTGTTTTATTTATATACTAAAAAAGTTTCCTCATGGTCCACTATAGCCTTGCAACTCAAAATGTGTTCCAGGGACCAAAAGCATCATCCCACCTGGAATGTTGTTAAAAATGCAGACTGTCAGACTCAACCTGCAGAATCACAATCTGCATTTTAATACGATTCTCAAGTGATTTCAATACACAGTAAAGTTCAAGAAGCACTGCTTTACAACATGGTTCTTAACTTGGGTCCTATGAGTAAAATGAATTTTGTGAACCTCTTGAAATTTCAAGCAGAACTGTTTTTGAGTGAATATATATACCTTTCTCTGGCAAATCATTCCATATCATTTCACCAAAGTAATACATGACACCAAATAGATTAAGAACTCACTGCCCTATAGGATTCTATGCCACAGTTATCATGCTCACAGATTAAAAGTCATAATATTCCAAAAACTATGCTGTTCTCAATGGGGTCTGCTGAAGAATGACAAGAATGAAGGTCAGAACGTCACAGTGGGTCATGAAAGACCTTATCTGAAGAATTTATTCACACCATGCAAGAACTATGCCAAGAAACCAGTTTGGAAACATCTAAATAAATAATTCTCTACATGAGGTTTGAGATTAAGAATGTGCACTTGAAGAAGATTCAAACTGAGAAGTAAATAAATATAAGGTAGGATTTTTTTAAGCTAGGATGCCATTAGATGACAGTGAAGTGCTGAATTCTTGTTCTAAGAGCTTAATCAGCAAATCTTTAATATGAATTCTGTTTGATTTGGGATATGAAACCCCAAAATATTAAAATATTAACTTTCAAGTACATTCTTATAGTACTGCCTTTATGAGGAATCCCCCAACAAATTTTACTAGTATTTCTTTATCCTCTCTGGACCTCATAGAACAAAGCAAAGAAGGAACATGGAATAAAAATTAAAAGGAACTTATCTAGGATCTTCAGTGAACTAATGATAAAGAATGGTTTCTATCCAGGAGGTTCTCAAGGGTATATAAGAACTATGTATTTATTTCATTTTTCATCTTATCAATTAACCATCTTTTCAGGTTATCCAATGGCAGGAACTATGTCTAATCTGTTTTCATAAGATATGGCATCTCACAGAATTTCATTTTCTGGATGAGAAATGTACACTAAGGGAATTAACTAGTCTTTCTTGAGACTAATGCTTTATTGTACTACTACTATGATAGTTATCAATGATGACCGTAATACCTGACAATCTGATTTCCAGGATAACCCTCAAAAGACTTTTTTAGCTCTATTAGGAGCTAGTAGGAGTTCTTGCAATCTAAGTACAATAGAGATTAGGATGAACCTTTTAAACATTGTTAACTATTAATATACTTCATTTACATAACCTCGTAAAGTATAAATTTTAACTTAAAATGATAAATCCAACAAAAGGCATAAATGTTCCTCCTCAATAATGAAAACTATGTAAAAAAAGGTAGTTTTACATATATGATAGTCCTTCAGACAATCAATCTTAACTTCTAACTTTTTTAGACGAGTAACGAATTTGTTCACTTGCTTTTCAGCTCAAACAGTTTAAACAATGTCAATTCAATTTTTGAAGTAAAAAAATAATAATAATAGGTACAAGCATACTGACTGTGGTAATAAATAACATAAGTTAGAAAGGGAGAGTAGTGAAACTAATGTTTGTTGACCACCTTTCATGGGGCATACACTTGTATAATCCTACATGGAGTAGACTTTACTTGATAGACAAAGATTAAAGTTCCAACAAATTAAAGTTACTTAAGGTTACAAAGTTAGACAATAACAATGTTTTGTTCACAGTTTTTGGAGAGAAAGGGTATAATAGGATAGTATGGGTATAATAGTAGACGAGAAAGAGGAAGAAATAGTAAACCCAGTTTTGTATGAAAAAATGAAACAATTAAAATTAGATAAGCAGTCAAAGGCAAAAAAGTTAGAAGTAAATACTTTCTCACATGTATCAGCAGCCATTTTAAAAATAAATGATGTGATTGTTAATAATTTTTAAAAAGAAAATAGCAAAACCAGGACTGGATTATAGTCTAATGCTAAGGCTCATGCTCTTTAACACTACCCTTACAAAGAAACTGAACCAGTTTTTTGTAAATACTTTGATAATATCTACAAAAAAAATTTGAATAGGAACCTCAAATGCCACAACAGTTTTTAAAAATACATTGCATATACGTCCAACAACAAAGAAGAATGTAAAAATATGTACTAGTTAAGCCACTTAATCTATTCTTCCTAACAGTAACACAGAACTCAAGTAAGAGGTTATGGATATGTCACAAAATTCCTAAATACCACATAATCATTCATGCATTTACTTCTTCCAGAAATGTATTCCCAACTTTCTAGAATCTTTTTGTATTTTTACCCTGAATCATTTCTCAATAAATAAATCTATTTGTTCACTCTTACCCTTTTGAAGTAAATATTTGTCTCATATATAATAATGCTATTTTAGTAATAGTTTCAGCAGAGTCACATAGTTCTCTTGTCTCTATAGGTCAGGTAAACTGTGCTCATCCTGTAATGTAGTGCCCAGTCAGTACAGAATCAAAAGCCCTGAATCTTTTCAAAATTGAAAGAATGTATTTAAAATTTAAATTATTTTAAAAGAATCATGATCTAAATTATCTTAGTGTCTCTTCAGCTTCCTTAAATTGGGGCCCATTCAAAATGGCATTTAATATCTGGAAGATCACACAAACTATATTACATGGATAAACTCTTCATTACATCTCAACTAGCCCACGTTTAAGCTTAAAAATAGTCTTACTTCCCCAAATCAAATGTTAGTTACCTCTTCATCATCTTCCTCATCTTCAACATCCAGAATTCCTGAATCCTGTTCAGACTTAGGGCTAGTGCTTTCTATCTCTGTATCAAAGATTATATATATATCTTTCTTTAACTTCCTCTTGCTACCTATTCTGGGTTGTTGCAAGACGATGTTATCCAGGTTTCTTTGCTGTTGGGCCTAGATAGAGAAAAACACACAAACACAGCAAAAACAAAAACAAAAGAGGAAAGGAAAAAAGAAAAAAAATTAATTTGTCAACAAATTTCTAATTTTGAACAAGTTGGTATCTTAAAGAAAATACTACAACAAAAAGACTTAGTACATAAAGTTTGAGTGTCAAAATACAACCAAATATATTAATATGTACATTTTTAATCCTAAAGTTATCCTATCTTAACACATTTTCCAAGTTAACACAGAGAAAAAATAATCAGTTAATGTTATCATAAGACTTTTCAAATATATCCACTAAATCATCATAAAATGAAATCTACACATATCTGCTTATATAGTCAAGAGATTAGTATAATGCCTATTACAGGGTACTTACCTCTTACAAGAAAAAGTCATACTGAAACCATAATGGTTGGGAGAGAAGGGGTGGAAGCTTGAGATTAATTTTGATACATTTAAACTTAGGAGACTCTTAATAACAGTTATACAGATATAAGAGACCAATAAAATGCAGTAAGGACAATGAATTATCTTTACAAAGTGATTTGGAAAAAAAAAAAAAAAGAAAGTGATTTGAACTAACTATTCCATTACCATAATACGTGGATAACAGAGTTTTTAAGGTTTAATTCTTCTGAACTTTTATAGAAAAGGTGTTAATAGTATAATCCCCTCAATTTAAAAAAAAGAGACTGAAATGATGACATAGTTTTAATAGATACAAAGAAGTAGAAAGTGTGACAAAGTGTGACAATCTAGAGTCAATAACAGAAGCATTAAATCACCCAGTATTAGAGGTGGAAGTGACCTTAGTTACAAGTCAGGAAACTGAGGTTTGAAAACAAAGGATTATTTCAAGGTCATGAAGCTAGCAAGTGGTAAATCAGAAGCTCAACATGTGATCTTTCAAATTCCAGGTCAGTGATTTTTCCATTATACCAATAGTCCCTTAAAGCATGACAAAAATGTTCCACAAAAAAGGATTCTTTGGTCACATCAATAGGAAATACTTCATGCCGTGTAGTCTCCTTATATACAATGTACATTAACAGGATAAAAGCTGGGAGAAGTTCGGTTTAAAGAAATAGGTTTAAATGGTTTAATCTAGCATGTTCCAAAAATATTTCCAAATGGAACTTTCGTTTTTATCTTTTTTTCAATGTAATAACTTTGTATTATCCCAAGATACAAAGCTTGAGAATGTGACCTCTTAAAATACAAATCCTTTAATTCAATATATATTTCTCCTAGTGACAAATAGAAATTAGTTCAGGAGAAACATTAGCATCTCTAAAGATTCTGAATGAGACTTAGGAAATACACACATACAAAGTATAAGAAGTTAGTCTAGGCACTGGTCAAATGAAACATAAGAGGACAGAAAATAACTTGAACTATGTGAACTAGTTTCTGCCAGGAAAATGAAAAGAATCTACATTCCAGAGATTTGAATCAATGGACAAACTTGTTTCTCTACATATTACCTATTGATATTTTAGTTAGATTTACATAAAATACATGGCATGGGTAACAAACTGAGAGTAAGAAGGTATCCAAAACATTTAATTAAGGTTTATACCTAAGACATATCTTCCAAAAATTTAATTAACTAAGATATAGAACATTCTTTGAAATTTTCACAAAAGTAAAACTTTCTTCCCCACTTACTTCCAATGCAAAACCCACAAAAAGGGATTAAGGACTCTGGGAAGGCCCAAAGGAAGGAAGAACTAACTCTAAAGCTCTCATTTTTTTTTAAAAAAAAAAAAAAAGCAAGCCCTCAACTAGAGAGGGATTACTTGCTCCCCAACTCTATCCTATTAGTAAAGCAAAACCAAAATTTTTCATAAATGAGTCCTATTTGATTGAATCCCAAGCTAATTATTTTTTTCACAATCAACAAAGCATGTTTATGTATCAAAAGCCATCAAGAGGAGCCACTTATAAGTACTGTCATTCAAACATGAAATAATACAAATTTGAAAAGTATCCTATAGAAATAATTTTAGATGCTCTATGATTTGTTCTTTTTAGCTGATGGTTTTCCTATCAATTTGAAGGAGTGCAAAGTGGTTTGGACCAAATCAGCAAATTGAGATAGTAAATTCTATGCTAGAAAACAAAGGGGCCTCAAGTTGTATTCTCATGCTCTATCTGGGCCTGGGTCTCTGTTAGAATTAATTACTAAAGCTTCTCCAGTCTGTAAAGGAGTAATCAGGACAGATATTACAACCACAGATGTTGTGTTCACTTCGGCAGCACATATACAACCACAGATGCAAGTAAAAAATCACCATCTATTCACAATGTATGTTGTAAGATTGGCAAAAGTGGGGTGGCGCCTGTGGCTCAGTGGGTAAGGGCGCTGGCACCATATACCAAGGGTAGTGAGTTTGAACCCAGCCCCAGCCAGCTAAAACAGCAGTGACAACTGCAACAAAAAATAGCCAGGCATTGTGTCAGGCACGTGTAGTCCTAGGTACTCAGGAGGCTGAGGCAAGAGAATTGCCTAAGCCCAAGAGTTGAAGGTTGCTATGAGCTCTGACACCATTGCACTCTACTGAGAGCGACAAAATAAAAGTCTGTCTCAAAAAAAAAAAAAATTGGCAAAAGTGATGAAGACTAAAAATAAATATATGAATACATGTAATAGTGCTCAGTTCAGCAGCGCATGTACTAAAATTCGAATGGTACAGAGAAGATTAGCATGGCCCCTAAGCAAGGATGACATGCAAATTTGTGAAGCATTCCATATTTTTAAAAGCTTGATAACTAGAATCTACAAATTAATCAACATAAAAAGAGCCAACAATCCCCTATATCACTGGGCAAGAGAAATGAATAGAACCTTATCTAAAGAAGACAGATAAATGGCTAACTAATATGAAAAAATGTTCATCACCCCTAATTATTAGAGAAAAGCAAATCAAAACCATCCTGAAATATCATCTAACCCCAGTGAGAATGGCCCACATCACAAAATCTCAAAACTGCAGATGCTGGCATGGATGTGGAGAGAAGGGAACACTTTTACACTTCATGTGGGACTGCAAATCAATACAACCTTTTTGGAAGAAAGTATGGAGAACCCTCAAAGAACTCAAACTAGACCTCCCATTTGATCCTGCAATCCCATTACTGGGTATCTAGCAAGAAGAAAAAAAAATACTTTTACTATAAGGACACTTGCGCTAGAGACTGTTTATCACAGCTGGATTTACCATTGCCAAAATGTGGAAACGTCCACCAACCCAGGAATGGATTAACATCTGTGCTATATGTATATCATGGAATACTATTCAGCCATTTTAAAAAATGGAGACTTTACATGTTTTGTATTAACCTGGATGGAAGTGGAACACGTTCTTCTTAGTAAAGCATCACAAAAATGGAGAAGCAAGAATCCTATGTACTCAATTCTTATATAAGGACAATTAATGACCTAGTACATGGTGGGGGGTGGGGAGCGGAGGGAAAGGAGTGAGGTATCACAGTGTGTAACACATCTTTTGGGGTCGAGACACAATTATAAGAGGGACTTTACCTAACAAATGCAATCAATGTAACCTGGTTCTTTGTACCCTCAATGAATCCCCAAAAATAAAATAATAATAATAATAATAATAATAATAATAATAATAATAATAATAATATATAATAATATTGAAATGAAAATGTGACATTAAAGTCCACAAAAAAATCCAATAAAAGCCCTTCTGTGCTCTTTTCTAACACACCAATCTTTTTTATTAATCAGGATCAATTATTCTGTCCCTCCAAAAACAATTTTTACAAAGAAGCAGCTGACGGAGCTCTGATTCCCTTATATATATTCTCCTATGATTTCCTAATATAGAGAAATTGAGCAAAGTTTATCCCTTAACCCTTTTTCTCTCTTACCACTTTTTTCACCCTCCTGAAATGCAGCAGCACATCTCCAGTTTCCTTTTACTACTGTGTATTCTAACATCACCTTATTTCCAACATACCTAAAAGGTAACCCATCACCTTCCCACTACAATCCCCTTGCTGCTGCCAGGCTCTTCTTAAATCACATTGTTTATTGTGTCATGAGGCATGAGAGAAATTAGGGGAAAATTTTAAACAAGTGCAAGTCCAAACTTCATAATCTATTGCATAGATTCAATCATAACAGAAGGTGAATCTAATTTTCCAATGTTCTTACCTAGTACTTTCCAACATGACTCTTCCACTTAGATGAGACTCTACTTTATACTACACTAGATAAAATTCCTATTTCTGTATCCTTACTTATACCATTTCTCTACCGTATAATCTCTCCCTGCCCAAAGCCAACCTTTCCTACAAAATTCAATTAAAATTTTTCTTCTTTTAGAAAGCCTTCTCTCATTTCCCATCTCAAGGAAGCTTCTCTCTATATTTCTACTTTCAAAAACATGTTGAATGTCTACTTGTTATAAGACATTATGCCATGGAGTCCCTAACTCATGAATCTCACATCATACAATTACAAGAAGCAGATAGGCAAATTAAGTAGCTATAATTCAGTGCAATTAGTATAATGATAAAAACAAATATAGAGGACAATAAATGGACAAAGGAGAAATAAATCAGATCTGCTTGGAAAAGTTTCAGGGAATGCTTGACAAAGGAACAGGTACTAAACAGTGCTCTTGAAAGATAAATATGATTTTTCCAAATGGAGATAAATGGAAAAAGTAACTATTCCAGAATCAGCAAATAACATGAGAAAGGACCATGGGTAAAAAACCCTCCTCTATCCACGCAATAATACATAATTTTATATAATTAAAGGATAGGCTATAAAGGATTAAAAAGAGATAAAATTAAAGATGCCACATACAGTAGTTGTGATGTTAGCTAATAAGAAATGGGAGAAATGATGAAAGAATATAAGCAGGGTAATTACAGGATCAGCTTTACAATTCAGACAAATCCTTTAGGAACATAAAGGAATAGTCAACTAGGAGAAAGTAAAGACTGGAAGCAAGAAAACCAATAAAATAGTTCAAATAAGAATTATAAGAACTTGAATAAATATAACAGTAGATATATAAGAAGCAGAAATAATTTACTGATGTAAATGTAGCACATGGAAGAAAAGATGAAAATAAGAATAATTCCAAGTATTCTGGCCTTGATGACTGATCATAGGGCCATCCCAAGCAAAAGGAACCATAAAAATAGTAAGTTAAGTACAGAATGTACTGTTTACAAAGGTAAACTTGTTGCACATCTAGGTGAAAATGACAGTAAAACCCTCCAGTATGTGACCCTTCTCTCTTTGAAGAAACACTTTACCATTCCTAGAATCCTCCAAATCTAGACATAGCGACATATACATAGTAAATTTGGGTATAAATTTACCAAATAAAGACGATAGATAACAAAATGAATCCATATGAGAATAAGATGTGGGGCAATTTTTTAAGAAATGGTATATCTGCAAAAGATATGACTTAGGTGTTATCCTACCTATCCACAGAGGAGAGAACCCATAAGCATTATTACCTAATCCGGACTATTAACCTTAAAAAGTCACTAACACTTTTACAACTGTTAAATCAGTTTCACGGTACATTCTACATATGTCATTAAATAAAAGTTTATTGTGAAATACAAATTCCATAAGTACCTAGAAATAAGACTCAGTTAAAATAAAGAGAATCAAAAACCAGTCTCCAGTGGTCTTTATCAACCCAATACTGACCTCTAGTGGACTAAAAGAGTACATACAAATGACTTTAATACTCATAATCTAGTTGAAAATAGAGGTTTAAGTTTACAGGTTGAAAGATGTCAATAACAGGGTGCTATAACAAGACAGAAGGAGGGAAATGAGCTTTCTGAAGTCATTTAAGTCTCTATATCTAAGCCCTGCAAGTGAATCATTCCATAACCTTGGACAGGTTACTTTACTTCTCTTAGTAACATTCCCATTTATAAAAAAAACACAATCAAATTTACCTCAGAGCTGCCCTCAAAGATTAAATGAAACAATATACATGAAGTACCTTAAATTGAGGGAAAAAAACCACTAAAAACCATACACTCTGCCTGGCTTCCCTCTGAAATGAAACAGGATTCTTATTTCACTGTCTACTTTAGAAATATCTGAGATCTAGAACATTTTAATACATAATCATTAATTGCATCTAATATTACTATGTATTTCCATTCAAATTTTGCAATTGTATACATCTCAAGTATTATGTATCTGTACTGGACAACATCACAATTCCACTCAAATCCTTTCAGCTTCTCCTCTTATTCCAGCTACCATCGGCAACCAGTTCTGGACTGGCTTAAAAGCAAGACAAAATGTACCTGACACCAGCTCAGGCACTTACAGTACACCTGGGGCTTTTCTAATACCACTACATGGAATCCCACACAAAAACAGCACTCAGAAAGCACAATCAGAAGTGAAACAACCCTTGAAATGGAGCTGACAGATAAATGCTTCTCCTCTTTGTTCTTCCCATAGTAAGTTCTACAAGACTTCTCAGTCCCTTGGATTAAGAAAACAGACTGCCCTAGCACTGTACCACTGTACTGTTCTCCCACCTTCTCTTTTCTCTCCTTCTGACCTTAATTCCTGTTTCATAAAATCATATAATTTAATAAACCACTCACATATCAATCCCCACCCCCCGCAGGTTCCTTCGGATAAACCAAGGGTAAAACAACATCACATTCAATAATACAGTGAAGTGAAATTATGATACTCTTTTGTGTCTGAAGCCCAAAATACAATCATGAAAATAAATAGCAAAATCAAGGTATCAAGACTCCAAAGTTGCCTCTTCAAGCCTCACTGCTCAAAAAAAAAAAAAAAAAAAAAAAAAAAAAAAAAAAATAAAGGAGCCGTAATTTCAAATCAGGGTTTTTTTCCACACTTATCATCACTAGCTTTGGAAAATAGTTTTCTTTAGCAGCTAACTACAATATTAGATTCAAATCAACAAATAAACAAAAAGAAGATAAAATGAGGATAGCGATTCAAAACAAAGAGAAAAGATTGCAAGATGATCTCAAAAGTTATTCGTATATTGTTATCTACAAGAATGTATTTATATGTGTGTATATGTATATGTTCTGTGTGACTTCTTGAAAGAATACATTATGTCCATCTTTCAACAAAAAAATTACAAGTCACATTAAAAGGCAAAAAAAAAGGGAACAATGTCTCATGCCTGTAACAATGTTTCATCCCAGCACTTTTGGAAGGTGAGACAGGAGGATTGCCTGAGGCCAGAAGTTCTAAACCAGCCTGGGTAACTTAATATCACCCCATCTCTATAAAACAATAAGAAAAATTAGCTGGGTATGGTAGCATGTGTCTGCACTCCCAGCTACAGAGGAGGCTGAGGCAGGAGGATTACCTGTGCCCAGGAAATCAAAGTTACAGTAAGCTATGATTATACCATTGCATTCCAACAAGACTTTGTATTAAAAAAAAGAAAATCAAAACACAGTTTAAACAGAATGAATAAGCATTAGAATCAGAGTTGGATATGATAGAAATGTTAGAATCATCAGTCCAAGAATTTTAAAAATCTATGATTAACATGGTTAAGACCGGCTCAGCGCCTGTGGCTCAATCGGCTAAGGCGCCAGCCACGTACACCTGAGGTGGC
>CAUYQV010044478.1:0-27186 GCA_963574575.1 Galagoides demidoff | reverse complement strand
TAGAAGAGATCCCAGAGTGAGTGTCTGTGCTAAGGAGCGTCTCTCCATTAGAGGGGAGAGACACAGAATGAAGGGCAGTGTCGGGTGGTGGTACAAGCTCAAGCTTTCAGGGAGACAGAGCAAGGCTGGTCTGGAAACAGCAAAGAGAAGCAAGAACTCCTCAAGCGCTGGTGGAACGAGGGTAACAGAAGAAAGCACAGTCAGTGCTAACGCATGTCAGCCGAAGCACAGTGTCTTGGAGGAGAACCAGCCCACGGTTACGACCAAAGTGAAGGAAGAAGCCATTGACATAAGGGATGTGTTTCCTGATGGTGGACTGTGAGTTCTTGAGGGCACAGTGAAATAACGTGGGAAATGGGATTTAGAGAAGGTCATGTTTGGACAATAGCTTCCAAATGATGTGTGGCCACATACAAGTGTCTTGTGAAATCAATTTAGTAGTTATGATTAGTATTTTTAAAAATAAAAAGAAATATTGGAGTGCACTATATATAGTAAAGGACAGGTGTAAGAATCTTTTGTTTAAGTGTCACGCATGTGGTATGGATGTCTGGTGTGTGGTAGGTTTGTACACATGGGTTATGTGTGATGTTTGCATGGTGTATGTAATGTGTTTGGGTGGTGTCAGGGGTGTGGCACGGTATGGAGTGTATGGTGCAGGGCACGCATGCCGTGTGTATGTGTGGTGTGGTGTGTGTATGGCCTGGTGCATGTGTGTGGTATATGGTTTAGGTATGTGTGGCGCACGTATGTGTGCATGGTGTATGTGTGTATGGTGTGTGTGTATGCTATGGTTTGACATTTATGTCACCCCAACATTCACATATTGACATATTTGTCCCCAAATTCATGTTGTTAGGATGGGGGGGCCTTTGGGAAGTGATTTGGTCATGGGGCGGAGCCATCATGATGAGATTAGTGCCTTATAAAATAGCCCTAAGAGCTACCACTCACCTCTTCTGAGGTTAGTGAGGTCCTTGGTGAGGAAACAGGTCCTCACCAGACAGTGAATCTGCCTGCACCTTGATTTCAGACTTCTCAGCCTCCAAAACTGTGAAAAAATAAATTTCTGTTGTTTGTAAGCCACACAGTCTACGGCATTCTGTTGTAGCAGCCAGAATAGAAGAAGACAGGAAGTGCTTGCTTATGTACAGGATGTCCTGGTTATGACGTGATTCACATCCTCCTGTGGGTCACAGTCTGGTTGGGGGGACGTGTAGAGTCATATGGTGATGGAGAGTGACCCCGTAGTTGTGGGCTTATCACAAACTTACAAAACCAGGAATAAGGACTAAGACAAGGTGGGGACCATTGTTTTTGATCCCCAAAGGAACCTGTGGTGGCGAGACTATAAGACACAAGACAGTCTAAGCTCCACTCCTGCTAACTGTCCACTCTAACAGTGCATGCTTACTGAAGGTACCAGAGCCATCAGAGAGGAAGCCAAATGGGCAAAAGAACTAGGTCAGGCCAGAACTTAGGCCAGGAGACTGTCAGGATGAAAGGGTCCTACTTCAGGAAACATGAGTTGATGTCTGGGGACTGGCCTGTGTCGGCTCAGTGCAATTGCTTTAGGAAGTTCTAGGAAATCACTACCTATCCTAGAACTGACTCTGGGAACTTGGCGCAGTGAGGGACCAATTGACTTCTGGTAATCTCAAAGACTTTTTATTCACCCATGATTAAACACCTCCCTTCCAGAAAGGAGGAAAATTATCTGGTCCAAGCATCTTCCAAGTCTTCTAACTCCTTCTCTCTCAATATTAGCCAGAATGATCTTAGGGTGAGGAGGAGATCCTGGCCTCTCCTCCGGGCTCTGCTTCTCTCATCTCTGCAGGCCAGGCCTGGCTTCTTTTGCTCCCTGGTGCCTTTACCAGCCCCAGTGTGGGCCTGGCTGGACTGGGCTCTCTTCATATTACTTTTAATTACATAAAGGGAAGAACAAAAGAAGCTTTCCAAAGCTTGTTAGGAACAAAACAAAAGTTATAATGCAAAAATATGTTCGTGCTAGACAGCCTTGGAGTGTTATCATATTCTAGGGGATGCAGAGTGGTTGTTTTGTTTTTCCCTCTGGCCTATTTCATCCAATTCCATGTGGAAGTATGGCCTTTTTTGTTAATGCTCTTGCTAAGTTTTATAGCATCGGATCATGCACCTATATTTTCAGTCTGATTAATGATTAATTTTCTGGTTTCTCTCCCAGTCTGGTCTAGGAAGGCTGAGAAATCTGTGCACTGGCCCCAGGAGCAGCCCCAACACTGACCTGTGTATGTCCTATTCCTCTCACTGCCTAGGAAGGGATCCCTCCCTTCATGAGACCAGCTAGGGGCTAGAGAGTTTATTCTTACTAAGAACAGTCCCACACTAGGAGCTATGCTGTGTACAAGTAACTAATAAACCAGTCTTGTGGAAAAGTTTTGCTAAATCCCATCCCATGCTTATATTTCAGATGTAATGGGGTGAAGCAGAAAAGGCTAATGGGGGATTTTTTGAAGAGACCCCTTTTTCAGTTCTGGTGTCTCACTAGTGAATGCTTTTAGTATGAGAATTGTGAGGAAGGGTTTACTTTTGAATGTAGCCATGATTTATAAAATTTTAAGCAGGGGACTCTCAATGGATAGGGTCCATTTATAAGATGTTGAATTTGGTTTTGATGTGTTACTGGGATGTGTTGGGCTCCACGTACAGATTGATGTTATGCACGATATATCTGTTAATAAAGAATCTCCAAGTTAACAGTGTTGAAATGGTAGGTACAAATTTGGGGGGTGTTGGCAGAAATGCCTTTGCCATATTTTACTGTTTGTAAGATGGTAATTTGAAAACAATGACTGGTGGTATTGTGGTGAAATAATTTCATTGAGTGCCTTAGTACAGATGAGATACATACTCTGGCATGCAGCCATCAGGATTATAGCACAGGTCTATTTAGGGTTCCATATTCTGCTCCTTTTTTTGCTTTAATGTAGAAGGAAAGACTCAGTCATACAAGTAAAAAAAGGAAAAGCTGATGGACATCGACTTTCATCAAGCCCCATAGCTTGCAGCATGAGGCTGAAATTATGGCTCAACCACTCTTCCAGAAAAAGTTAAAGTGGTTCTCTAGAGCCTGCTGCTAACCTGCTTCCCATTCTTTTGTTAAAAAAACATACAGTCATTTCCAGATGCTGTGTCTGCATGGCCTGGAAGAAAGGGGAGGCCAAGTTCACTCTAGCAGGGCAGTTTCTTTTAGCTCCAACACAGAATGTGTTGGGCCTGGCTTCCAGATATGGATGCCTGACAGGGATACTAAGACATCAAACGAGCAAGATGCACCAACTTTCTATACTTAACAACCATTCCCCTAAAAATATACACCCAATTTGGTCTCCTCCAGTGCTCACAGCAGTTGTCAGTAACTTCAAGCTACTTAAATAAGCTTTAGGACATTGTGTAGCATTATTGCTTATCAGTTTTAAGTTATTTTATCCTCTTTCTATTTTGCTATATTTTCTTTATTTTCATTTTAGACTTTTGTCTTCCAAAATGTTTTATTTTAACAGACGGTGGTGTAAAGAAAAAAATCACCAAATAAAGTCTATGTATCTTTTCTCCCAGTCCCTGTAGTTAGCTCCACTGAGACCCTTTCCAGAACCCAAAATAAATCTTCTAACTTCATTCTGAATTATTCTGTTGACTACGGAAGTTTCTGTGGGAAAAATTCCCCATCTCAAACCCAAGTCACTGTTCCCCCAGAGCCCCAGGAGAACAGCAAGCCCAGTCACAAGACTCTGAAAGGTGTCAGGACTCAGTGGCTAAACCAGTCCTAGAGAGTATAGTATAGTAGTATATTTTACTGTTATAACAGTATCCTGGAGACTGGGTAATTTATAATGAACAGAAATGTATTGGCTCATAGTTCTGGAGGCTGGGAAGTCCAATATCAAGGTGCTGGCATCTGGCCAGGGCATTCTTGCTGTGGTAGAAGGGCAGAGAGGGTGAGGGAGACCCAGTGAGCATAGGAACCCCCTCCTGCTACATGACATTTGTCCATTCATGGATATAGGACCCTTCATAACCTATATAGTTCTTAAAGGTCCCACCTCCCAATACTGTCATAATGGCAGTTAATGACCACATGAGTTTTGGAGGGGACATTCGTTCAAACCATGGTAGAGCACGAGAGGAGCACAGGCCATGGACAACATATGTGCTCCACTCCACTGACCACAGAACCAGCATGATGCAAGGGTACATGATTTCCTTAGACATGTGGGGACATAAAGCACATTAAAAATCTTTGCCGTAGTGCTTGGGGAACTTTTGAGACAATTTTAAGGATGGATTAGCTCTGACAGATTTGTAGAGAAGATACTAGATCCCTTTGGCTGTGATATCCAGGATGGCCTATAGATAGGAATGGGAAATTAGAAATCTGTCACAGCAGCCAGGTGGAGTGTCTGAAGCAAAGCAGAAGCTTTGGGGAAGGAGATGAGGAGGTGAATTCTAGAAATATTTGGGAAGGAATCTGTCAGTCAGGGAACTCAATACTGCAGTTAAGATTCCTACAACTCTAAGACAATATTTTGCAAAAAAGGCCAAGAGAGAGGTTGAAGTTCTAGCCTGAACTGACCTAGTTATTCAAGGAACACAGTTTCTGCCTGATAAACCCTTACTTTGGGAAGGAAGATTGCAAGAATTGAGAGATTTGACCCAGCTACAAATGTTCTTTATAACTCACGATTGTATTGCCTATTAAATCACGAACTCAGAGTATCATATTGAGGAGGCAGAAAAAAGGTATACAAAATGGCAGAATGGGTATTGGAGGTGAACACATCTTCTTTTAGAAAAAAAAAATAAGAACACATCGTTTGGGGGGAAAAATTTGCTTTTGGTGGCAATTTTTTTTTTTTTCTAGCAGAAATTTATCCAAGAGTAGTGAATTCGCTGAGGAGCACCAGTATAACCAAACCTAATGGTGCACTCCCCCAACTGAGGTCCTTCTTTTAAGGGTTATCCTTTTTGCTGATGTAATAAGTTTGCTAAATTTCACTGCATCCCAAGTTTTGCAGTCTTAAAATATATAAGAGAAAGCTTATTGTTGACTCTACCTTCCTTCTTCCATTTATTTATAGTTCTGTTTTAAACAAAGAATAATCAAGCATTGCTGTAAGTCAAGCCCTCATGTCTGGTTCCACGATAATGTCCACAAGCAGCTGACAGCCCAGATCTTGCTGTGAACTGCAAGGGCTCAAAACTTGGCGTGTTTACCATGATTCAAATATGGCCATCTGTTATTAGTGACTGACACATTAGGCAGGGGGAATGAAAGTTTGAACTAATTTCCCCCAAAATAGATGGTAAGTGTTCATGGCAGAAGCAATTCTCAAGCCTGTCCTGCAGTTCCCAGGGTCCTTGAGCCTGGCTACACATCAGGAGACCTACTTGACAGTCAAATACTGCAGGTTTGGTTGGGAGTCAGATATCTGAATTTCTATTTTTTTTTTTTTTTGGAAACTACTGCTCTAATAAATGAATGTATTAATTATTTTATCCTGCTGAGGAGATAAGGCCCTATTTAGATTTCAGCATCTATCATAGATCACACATGACAAGTGTGTCACGGACCAGAGAAAAAGCTTAAATAATTTCCCTGAGGTCATAAATATGCAAACATCAAAGCCCCATCCAGAATTCACAGTCTCTGAGTTTCCAACCTGTGTTGAGTAAGATCTGCTGTCATTCTCATCCCATCCTGACATAGCCACGTGGAATGAGGATGGGAGAAAAACAAAAGCCTCTGGGATACTTATGTTTTTAAGTCTTCTTTGGTAAGTCTCAGGATGCAGGTTTAGAGTCCTGAATGTGATTTTTATACTCAGAGTCACACTGCAAATAATAAAACTGTGAATTAAAACTTATTACAGAACAAATAGAGGCCTAACATCTGAAGAGATTCCCCAGCTTGATGATAAAGCAAGAAAGATAAGGGGAAAGTGCACGACTTAAGTCTAATGACCAGAGATGATTACTAGTCCAGAAGCAAAATAGCAATAGTTATGTCAAGGGGAATGATGTAAAAAAAGAATGTTAACAAGTTAAGTTATGCAAACTCAAAATCTGGAAGAAAGGATTGCCATCTTCTCTCTGATGCTAATATAATTAACCAACACAGTAAACTCTTGGCTGTTGGATATGCTTTTACATATATGTACACAGAAAGATCTGGATTGAACTGTGTTGGTAAGATTAGTGCAAAACTATTTTTAAATTTCTTTAATTATGCATCAAAAATAAAAAGATAAAAGTGCCCTTGAAGTCAGTAGCAAGGGGCACAGAGCTGGCAGAGTTGACCCTTGATTGGGCGCTTGAAGGTTTGGGCTCCCCATCAAAGAGAATTAAAGCCCCAGTCATGGGACCCAAGAAAGACCTTAAGGGCACATGGAAGGTGAACCATCTGAGCCAGAGTGAAGGCCCAGTCTCTGGGATCTGGCAACTGGCTGGGGAATCTCAAGAGATTTACATAGGCAATGACAAAGTGAGAGAGTAGAGATTCTCTCTGGATGGTGACAAGTGCACACAGTACCCTGAGGTCTTGGGGCTCCAGTCTCATTTTCAGGAAGCCAGAGAGGAGGAGGGTTCCTCTCTGGGGGGCAGAGAAACAACTGCACCACTGTGGCATGGTTGGTGGGGGTTAGGGTGGAGGAAGAGGAGAGGTGGAGAAGTAGGAATGGGGTCAGCTTTAGGTTGTAGAAACCCCCAAATTAGTGTCCAAGGATATTTATTGAGGGTAAGGATGGGGGAGGCAGATTCACAAAGGGAAAGGCATTTGAGCTGGCCTTGGAAGAGGAGAAGGTTTGGAACAGTGCACAGTGTTGTGGGAAGGGAGGAGTTGTCAAAACCACAAAGAGGTTTAAGTCTAGGTCCAGTTGTTGGTCACACAAAGATTCAATTGTTGAGACAACAGGGATTGCCCAGGAAAAAGAACATTCATGGTATGATAGATGTCTTGTTGGGAGAATGGGAGAAGCTGCCTCAAATCCATCTCTTTAACTAGTGAAGATCATGGGCTTTGCACAGAAGAGCCACGTGGTTTGAAGCACGCTGAGGGAGATGGTGAATTGAGGCCTCTGGAAGCCACCTGCCCTGGGACTTCAGAATCACAACTCCTTTGTTTTGCAGAAAATACAACTTTTCTGAGAAATAACTCAAAGAGTCAAATATTTAATTAAGGGAGAGGATTATAAAAGCACATGGGGGTCCTTGAAATTTGTTCATGGAGAGCTGGTTATGGAGGGACAGGCATGGAAAGTTGAGGGATTGCGGAGGGGATGAACTGGGGATGGGTTACGCTATTCTAGGCCTGGGTTTTAATACTCTTCTTAGGAATTGTGAGCCAAATATAAATAGCACAAAGTTTAAACTATGAGGAATAATCCTTGACTTCAGGAGTTTGTCTTTCTTTTTAAAGACAAATCATAGAGTGCTATGTGTGGTTTGTGTCCCACTGTGAGTCAAAGCTGCATCATCCTCAGATTCAGACATGTATATGTAATTGTTTAATAAGAGTTAGGCATGGGGGGCAGCACCTGTGGTTCAAGGAGTAGGGCGCCAACCCCATATATCAGAGGTGGCAGGTTCAAACCTGGCCCTGGTCAAAAACTGCAAAAAAAAAAAAAAATATATAGAATTAGGCATAGGATTATAGGGACTAAAAACTCCCAAGATTTGTGGTGGGGAAAATGGAAGGGTGGGAGAGCTGGGGTTAGACTTCCAGCTCGCGTGTAAAGGCCTCAGGACCAGAAGAGACTTTGGAGGAAGAGAAGACCAATTTCCCTGCCCAAACATCAGGCTCGAAGTTTCCATTTACTCAGTCTTTTTGTTATATTCAGTGTTCACTTGACGAGCTGGGGCCCACCCACACTGGGGAGGACAGTCTCCTGACCTCAGTCCACTGATTCAAAGGCCATTCTCATCCAAAACATCCTCAAAGACACAGCCCAAATAGTGGCTGATCAAATATCTGGACACCTCTTGACCCAGTGAAATCAACCCATAAAATTAGCCATCACGGGGGTCAGTATCTGGCCCGAGCTAGTGATAATCTAGAAACTTTTGACAATAACAAACAAAAAAAAAGAAAAAAAACCTCTGAAGTTAGCTTGAGTTCAATTATATTATTTAAAAACGTGTTTGTTGTTATAAAATAAAGTGTGCATTTCAGTGGGCAGAGGCAAATGTGAGTTACAGTGTTTGATAAGAATTCTGTTGGACCATGGTTCTAATAGGGGCAAAGTACAATTTGTGCATCTTGCTCTTTTGGCAACTCCGTTATAAAGAAGCCCATCGATCAGTCCCAGAAATGCAGGATGTCAGCAGAACCACGTCTCAGCTGAGAGATTGGAGGGCTCCACAGATTATAACAGATGTAAGAACCGTGAGGAGGCATAGTCAGAGGCCGAAATGCTTCTAATAAAGGAAATATTTTTAAAGGAATAGATGTCATCCCTGAAGATAAATGAAGATTGTGTACCTTCATGGACAGAAGATTATAGAAACACTTGTCTTCATTGGTTATCTGGACCTTGTGAAATACTTCTCGTTATCTTTTAGAACTAAAGAAAAGTTTGGGGGCCTTGTATGCATGAAGTACATTGCGCTACTAATATAGTATTTAGCTTTAAGGGATGGTTACAGAATTTAAGAATTCTCTCCCCGCCCCCCACCCCAAATGTAAATCTCTACATTTGTAAAAATTTTCTGTATTAACAGATTTGAGAATTGGATGTTTTCCTATAAATATTAGAAAAGATCATCAGAATGACTCCCTTATTTTATACCTGAAGAAATTAAGTCCACACGAGGTGACCTGGGGTGGCCGTAGTCATCCATGGAAACAGTGTGTGACAAAGATATTGTTCTTTGATCCTCACTTTTTTTCTTTTTTTGCAGGTTTGGCTGGGGCCGGCCTTGAGCCCTGCCACCCTTGGTATATGGGGCTGGCACCCTTCTTCTTGAGCCACAGGCACCACTGTTTGAACCCCCTTCTTTTCTCTCCACTATATCTTTAGTAAGACTTCCGGAATCTGGCAAGTATTCTCATGCGGCAGGCATACCTAAGATGTTTTCACCTACCTTTTCTCATTTAGTCCTTATAATGACTGCTGAGATAGATGTTGCTAGAATTTTCATTGTCTTTTTATAAATGAGCCTCTCTGAGAAAGAAATGATTTGTTCATGGGCACACACAGCTGGAAAGCCTTTTAGCTGAAAATCAGCCTTGACTCTTGACTTTTGACCAGTGATCTTCTTTAGTTACCTTCCAAGATAGGAAAAAAGAAACAAACTTGAGTTGTACTTAAGGACAGATTTGGTTCTACTTTAGTCTCTTCTTAATGGTCACATGGCATTGATTTTTTTTTTCAGTAAGATCTGAATACAGCCTTTAATTTTTGCACATCCAATGGTAGTTTTTAAATGTTTGAATTGAGTAATTAGGGTGATAAGAATGTTGACAATACACTAAGACATACAAACCATGTGGACTGCTGGGCCAAATTTTATCATTGATCACTGAGGATTTAGCAATCACTTGCTCCTTTATTATGAACCCAGGGTGGTGGTGATGGTTATTGGCCAGGACACTTCAATTAGGTATGAAAGTCTCAAATTCATTTTAGCTGTATGGCAACATGATGTATTTTGTTCCCCTCAATTTTTGTCCATTTAAATTTTATTTAGTTTTTTGAAATCACAAAGCAACAATGCTTATCAAGTGTGATGATACAAAGAATAATCACAATCTGTTCCATGTTTATAATGACTTAAGACCATGTAGCCAATTTTATTTGTTTGTACTGAAAGAAAACCATACTTTGTTCATCACCCTAGTTTTTTTTTATTTGAGAATTTTTCATGGTTATGGATTAATCTTAACATGGACTCTTTTAGTCTCGTTTCTTTATAAAAACACATATTTTAGAAAATGGAATAGTGCCTTGTGTATGCCTTTTTTGAGTTTATCCTTTTTTTTTTTCCTTTTTTATTTGTCTCCCTACTGAGTTTACTCCAAGCATGAGGCCTCCCAGGCTGTGGTAACAAAATATTGTGTCTCTGTCTACTTTTATCCAGTTCTTGTGCTATGTATACACCCTGCCTTAAATCAAATCTGGGATGCGTTTTGCTTTCTACATTTTAACATCTCTAAAATTGTGATATCTTGTATCTGAGATTTAATGAAATTTAGCGTGCATATGTACACGTAAGGGCTGTCTCCTTAATTCTTTGCTTTACCAAAACAGCATCATGCTTTGCTTACTTTTCTGCATTTTATTTTCTCTTTTACTTGTGGAAATCTCTCCAAGACAATTTATATCACTCTGTTCCTTTCTTAAAATCTGTAGTAGAATATTCAATATTCCTCTAGTGATGAACTACTTACCATTTTTCCTAAGTTGTCCCCCCACCCTAATAGAAATTCTGCGGTGAATATTCTTGTTCCCTTAGCCTATGTACTAGTACTTTTGTTTCCTTGAGACAGATTCAAAGGAATGGTATTTCTAGTTTGAAGGGTTCTTTTTGCAGTTTTTGGCTGGGGCTGGGTTTGAACCCACCACCTCTAGCATATGGGGCCAGTGCCCTACCCTTTTGAGCCACAAGCACTTCCCCTAGTTTGAAGGTTTGATAGTTTTATTTTAATAGTGTTTCCAGGTTACTTTACATAATGGTAACAGCAATTCACTCTTGCTTTGGTTAATCATCATCACTATATAACAAAAACCTCTAAAACTTAGTGGCTAAAAACAACAATCAGTCAAAGATTTTACTAATGAATCTGCAATTGGAGGAGAACTCAGAGTGGGTGCGGGGCAGGGGGCAGTTAGTCTGTGCCTCCACGTGGTGTCTGGCCCCATGGCTGGGATGGCCTGAGTGGCTGAGGGTTGACCAGATAACGCTCTCTCTCTCTCTCTCTCTCTCTCTCTCTCTCTGTCTACCCAGGACCTCTGACATGCAATTTCCGAAACAGAGGTCTCTCCACTATAGCAGTTTCAGGGTTCCAGTGGAAGCTACAAGACTTTATGTACACCTAAGCCTTCAAAACCCCAGGCAGCCACGTCCCCCATTTTCTATTTGTCAAGCAAGCCCCTTAAAGCTGGCAGAGATTTCCTGAGGGGAAAGGGAGGAGAGCAACCACAAACCCAACTGACAATGAACAAAAAGAATACTGGTTTCCAGACTCTTTTCAGCCTGGGTCACTCCAAGGACTCCATAAAAGTAGTGTCCATTTGACAGGTGAAAACTGACAGTTCACTGTAGCTTTGTATATTTTCCTGACTGCAGGGGAAGTTAAACATTTTCTATAAGGTTCTTGGCCACCTGAATCACCCCTCTATGAAATGTCTATTCATATTTTGCTTTTTATGAGTTATATATAATTTTCTTCAGGATTAGTAGGAGCTTCTTTTTTTAACAGTTTTATTGGGTGGTATTCAATATTGAGATGTGAATATACCATGCCATTCATGCTTTGAAAGGATTCCGTTCAAGGGCACGGTGGCCAACTTGTGCCCACTCACCACTGCACTTCAGCCTGAGCAATAGAGCGAGACCTTGTCTCTAAAAAAATGAAAACAAACAAAACTAAAAATGTATATTCAAAGCGTTGCATATCTATCACCAGTATCAAGGTTAGACCACTTTCTTTACCTCATAAAGAAACTCCATTGATACCAGAACGAGAGGGAAAGATGAGAGGCCAAGTCCTTGAGGAGGCGGGAGGGATGGCCCAAGTGGGGAGGTGGCCATGTCGGAGCCTGGACACTCGCACTGAGACGGGGGTGGTGGAGGAGATGAGGCAGTACATGCGGTAGAAAGACAAGGGAGTTCTCATCTAATTGTTATTTTGACTTTTCAAGGCAATAAGATAGTTTGAAACTTAAGAAGGAAAAAAAAAAAGAAAGTTAAGAAGGAAACTACTTCTCTAGACCCTTAGGGACTTGAGATAGGAGGAAAACAAGTGGCTTCTACTTAGAGGGTTGCAGGAAGCAGTGGGGGACAGTTAGAGCAACTGAGAGAAGGATGTGACCCACATGAGGAGTGGGGAAATATGCTAACAATGGTGAATTTCGGGGACACCGAGGAAGGTATTGGGGGTGTGTGTGCACACAGTGGGGAAGGTCTATGGCAAGAATGGGGAGTGTGTGGATAGACTCCTGGTGATGGTGGAGACCTGGCTGTGTCATCATGCCCTGGTCCAGGAAAAGGGGTATAGCTGGAGTGACAAATTGTCTTCAGGAAACAGGTTATTGGTTCAGCTCCTGCCAGTGGCTCTCGCTCCAGCTGTGGAGCAATGGAGTGAAATCTTCTCCTGCTGGAGGAGTGGCCTTCCTGGCACCCCCAAAGCTATGACACACTACTCAGGACGCCTGGCCTCCAGGAACTCATAGCATAAGCCGTGCAACCTCCCGAGTTTCTAGGTTCCTCAAATACACAAAAGTGGAATGACTTCTCAGGTCTTTCCCATGTGTGGATTCCTGGATTCTAAGAAGTTGTTTGCTAAGGCATCACCTCTGTGTAGTTTGAAATAACCTATTTTCAAAGAATACCAATAGAACTCAAACTTTTCAATGTCTCTGGATATTTCCATTTAAAATTCAATTTTGTTAATATTAATCATGTTTTAGAATAGTGTTGTGTGATGAAAAGGCTGCAAGTCTTTAATTTAGACTTGGGGGGCAAGTCTAAATTCCATCCTTTACCAGCTGTGCAACCCCGGGCGTGGCATTAAAATTCTTTGTGTAAACATCACACCTCCTTGTCCACTCAGTCATTTCTCTTTTGTGAAGTAGTTAAGAATATTAAATGAGAACACTGGAAGTTACCAGGCATAGAATCAAGGGGAGTTGCTTGCCTTCTCTGTTCTGAACATAGAAATCTAAGGAGACATTTGCTAAAAACAGGATGGAAATAATGAGCATGTCACACACATGGAATAACTTCAGGGAAGAAACAGCCCCTGGGATGTTCTGAGATGAGCTTGAAAGCAGGCAGGTGGAGCTGGCAGGCCCACGGAGGGGACACAGGTGGGAGTGTGAGTCACAGGCCCAGGGCAGCGTGAAGGAAGGGGCTAGCAGGGGTCATGGGCAGAGGAAGCTAAACACACCTGTATATTCCAAAGCATCATAATTCATTTGGGAAAGTGAAACTGAAGCAGGGTCCATGAAAGAGATTAAGGCTGGAGTGACCCATGCGATCAAGGGAGATCTGATCAAGACACATACTTGTGTTTAAGTCACAGTGACCCCTTTGAGGGGGGAGAATCAGGAGTAAAGCTAAGAGCAAGACAGGTTTGAAGAGAGTGGGCTCAGTGGTCAGCCAAGGCCAGGGCAGGAGGCCGTCAGGTGGGATCCCAAGGAATTGCTAGATTAGTTTTCTGTATCTTAAGCAAAGCCACACAGCATGTTTTATGTAAATGGATTGGACTCTTAGGGCTGAGCCTGTGGCTCAAAGGAGTCGGGCTCCAACCCCATAAACTGGAGGTGGTGGGTTCAAACCCGGCCCCAGCCAAAAAAAAAAAAAATGGATTGGACTCTCATATTGAACACAGCATGGATTTCATCCCCTCCTACATTGAATCTGATGAATAGTTTAATGCATTCCAAGGTCATGCCACCTTTTTATATTTGAGGAATCCAGAAACTCAGGGAGGATTTCTAACCCACCTATCTTATTTCTTTATTTTTTCTACTTAAAAGTTTTTAGAGCCTTCCATTCCACTTGGACCACAAAACCTCAACGTGTGGTATTTCCCTCCTTCCACATAGTCTAGTTACTCTGAAGTACTCACCATTTTCCAGTTGGTCCTCCACGTTTGGAAGGACGTCATGACCCTCCAGTCATGCTTAGTTTAGTTCTCTTCATCCTTAGATTCTCTTTATGCCCAAACCCTGTGAGGAAGCATCACCTCACCTCCCAAGGCCAAGATGGCGCCTCTCCCCCGTGTTTGAGCTTGCCCTCGTGGATGCACTGAGTACAGTGATCGCATTCATCACTGCACACTCTACACATAGCTCTATATTCAGCAGCTCAGGAGTTCCATCGAATTAACCGACTTTATACGTTTATGCTCAAATGTGCTGCCTGCTGAGGTAGTACACGTTCAGGTGTCTATCAAGTAGATATATTAATGAACAAGTAACTGAATGAACATATGCTGCTATAATATCTAAAAAAAAAAAAAATCCAGAGTGAGGACTTCATTTAAGCTCCGTTTTTGGGGAGTGCACTGAGCTCTGCTGTATCAGATGTTTTAGAACAATGCAGACATTTTCTATACTTTACCTTCTGATTTATGTCCCATCCTTCCTTCAGACATCCTCAGAGGTTGGCCTGGACACTGATGAGCCTTTAAATAAGAAAGAATGTTGAAAAATGAAACAAATCTCAAAACCAACCCTGAGTCCTTTACATGCTAAGAAACAAAGAGTTGTGAGGCAATAGTGGGCTAAGTAAAAGTATAAATTAAATACCAAAATAAAACCACACCCCCCCCCCCCCCCCCGCTGCTGCTGGAGGTTTGGTTCCCCCTCTTTTGCTTATCACTCCATCAATAAGCTGTGTCCTGTTGCTAAAAAAAGAAAGAAAGAAAGAAAAGAGAAAGAATAGCAGTACTGGCAAAAGTGGTAGCAGAGTCCAGAAGATGATGGTGTAGAAGTGGCCCTGCCACTTCACCACAGCAGGTGGCCTGCGGCTGGCTGCCTCACACAGTCCAGCAGTGCCTCTCCCCCACGCAGGCCTCCACTTTGCCCGCCTCTCTGCTCCCACACCTCTGCTGTTTTCTGCTTCCTGTTTCCTTTTCCTCACATCTCTTCATCACCTTCACCACCTTCACCATGGCCATCTTCGGCTATTCACAAACTCTTATTTATACTTCCAAACCATATTCAGAGCTGATTCTACATTAACAAAAAATAGTGCTGTTGTACATATATTTTGGAAAGACATTTTAAATGCCACTTGACATGCTTTCAGTAAGAAACAAACAAGCAAACATAACCTTTTTTTAAATGATCATTCCTAATTAACATCTCATTTCTTCATTTGTTTCCTAAGACCTATGTATATTAAGTTGTATAGCAATTTACTCTTAACTGTGTAATTGTGTCACTGAGAATAAGATCTTATGTCTCAGAGATTCAGACTTTTTTTTAAAAAGGGGAATGGAACCGGCCTAGGCTTTGTTTTGGAGAAAATGGTGGGGTGCCCATAAGTGGCTCCTTTCGGACTGGAGCATGGGCTCCCTCCAAGCGGGGGCCACTCTGCTGGGTTACATGGCATAGTCTTAGCCGAAGTCCTTCAACAATCTCATAAAGGTGGTACTGTTTTTTATTATTTCATATTTGAGGAAACAAAGTGTTTTCAAAAGATTTAAGAAGTGTAAGATTACAAGTTAGAAAGCAGCCAAAAAGAACTTAGATCTTGGGCTGACCCCAAAGAGTCTCTTCTGCTCACTAAATAAAAACCCCAGTCTTAGGGAGGGGACCTGCAATATTGTAAGTGCACATAGTTTTTGTATTTGTGGAGATAGTTTATAAAGGACCTGTGAAAAATGTTACCTATCCTCTGACCAAAGACCAGGGAGTATTGATTCTCTATACCAGAGAGGAAAAGATTAACATTTATGAATTTAAATGTATTTATTAAAAAAAAAAATTCCAGGTACTACAATTTGGTTACAGTTCTGTTTTGAAAGGCAAACATGTATTAATTTTGATAAGAACTGTGTGCTATAAATGCAACCTGAATTGATTCCCTGGAGTAACATACAGCAAAGATGAAATCCAGTTGAAACCAAAGGTGTTCATTAAATTCAAACATACTTTAATTCACTAATATTCATTATTTTATTCAATATATCAATGGACTTTTATCCTGATTATAGCCATAATAATACTGATTTGCTGATCCTGATGCAAGATTTTCTATTTATCCTTCCCTATTCAAAGATATTTCCAATTTGCAGTACTTCCAAGGGACTAATATTTTTAAGATCATAGTTGTGTGTTTGTATGTTAATTCTGTATGCCTAATGATTTTTTCAGAGGTTATTATATCCCTGCCTACAATGTGAATGAGGTAGCTAAATAATAACTACATTTAAGCAAATAGAGGTTGGGTGACTGGGAAAAGGGTCACTGGCATTGCTAGTACACATGGAACTCTAGTTTTCAAACTCAGTTTGATGCACTTGGCATTTGAAACGAGGTCTGTATAAATGGATTTCATTGAAACACTAGGCAAATTGACTTAACTGATGCTTAATCAAGATTGACATAGTGGGTTTTTGGTTATCAAGAAAATAAGGAAAATTGCTAATAAACTAGCATTATTAAGGTTTTGTGATAGATTTTTCTAAGCTAAAATAATCTATATAATCTTCATAGAATGGATTCATTGCTCTATTTATCGAGAGGAGTTTGTGTTAGGAGAAGCATACCGCATTAGTGGGTTTTATGCACAAATTTACAAAAAGAAGTTCTGACTCATCCAGTTGGACTCTTTAAAAACATGCATTACATAACAAAGAGAATATAAACTTATAAAAGGAATTAATGCCAAAGGCACTAAAAATCCAAAGCAGTGTTTAAGTAGTCTAGACCTCTCTCCTGCACTTGTATGTCCACATCACAGTACAGCATTTATGGGTACATTTGGGACAGTCCCCCTGGGTGAGAGCAGACACAAAAAGGGATGGGTGCTACCGTGGGTCTTCCTCCCCCTCCCAAGGGTTCAAATGTCAGAGGGTGTGAGGGGTGAGGATGAGGTGAGAAAAGGAGGGAGCTCAGAGGGACGGTTGCCCCTTCCATGGAAGCCTTTTGAAAATTTGTAGGGACTCATTTTTGTTCCTTTAGTGTGCAATCTGGGTATTTATATATTGAAATATATTTTTAAAATTATAAATTGCTCTCATTTCATACTTCTGGTGAATTGGTTCATGCATTATATTGATTTTTTTTTATATAGAAGTATAGGTTTATTTTATATTAGACAAAGGGAAGAGAGTGGGGGGAAGAGAAGAGAAAGAGAGCAGGGAGAAGGGAACAGGGGGGAAGGGCAAGTGTATCACGTCTGACTTCATTTCAGGATAGTAAAGGAGGCATCCAGAAGACGTGGTATGAAGAACCTGCTTCTAGAGCGTCTCCCTACATCACGGTTCTCAGTAGGTGTGGTCTGCAGACCGCCAGCGCCAGCATCGTCTAGGAACTTGTTACAAACACCAATCCTCGTGCCCAGAAACTGGGGGTATGGCTCAGCCATCTCATCCAGGAGATTCTGCTGCTCAGGCTGGAGCACCTGGTAGGCTAACAGTGTCTGTAGTCACATTATTGTTCATGGAATATACAGGGTCACTCTTTCTGAAATACAGTCTTCTAACTTTTGTACTCCAGCAATGCTATTTCTTGAAACCTTTGATCTTGAAAGAGAAGTGACCATCTGGTTAAACACCCTAGTGAAGCAGCTACATGGGGCCTTGGCTGCCAGCACCACAGTCCTGTCCTATCACACTGCTCCAGAGCTGCTGTGCCTTTTCATTCCCGGCAGTTCTTCTGTCATGTGCTAAATTGTCCTTTATCTGCTGAGATTTTGGAAGGCTAGAAGGGGTAGGGGTTGCATTATTGTATTTATAAAAATTATTTATAAGTCTACCCAGTGCTTAGGAAGGCCTTCCCCACTAAGGGGGCAAAGAAAGGTATTTGGTTAAAATAAATCTTAACTGAAGAGTAAAGGAATTGGGGTTTGAGGCATGGGACAGTGACCAACCTAAGTGGAGGATGTAGAGAGAAGTGGGAAAAGGATTCAGAGTTGAACACAGTTAGGAAGAATTTGGCGGGCGGGGGGAATCTCTTGTGTGGGAACACACACATGCATGGGCACACGTGAGCACACGGGCACACAAGTGCACACTCATGAAGACCTTCATCTCCATACTTAAATGAAGTCCTCAGATTTTTTTTCCTTTCCCAGTTACAAAATATTCTGTCATCAGAAACTTTGATTTTATTGATTAAATGCTTATCTTTTATGTTGTTTTGAAGGCAGTTGTTAAAAAAAACTTAAGAGATTTAGCTATTAAAAATAGTATAAAATCACATAAGGGGACTCAAACTAAAAGTCAGAAATTTCCATGAGTTTTGAGCAATAGACACTAAAGTTTGATATTAAAAACATGAATACAATTTGAAAAAAATACATGACCAAAAGAGTATTTTCTTCTTTAAAAGATGCTTTAGTCTAAACAATAAACATTTAGAAAGCTTTCCTTGGGGGTACCAATGGCAAAACAAAACAAAAACTGAAAAAAATATGACAGAATAAACATTATCTTTAAAGTAATAGGAATAAAGTCAGAATCTTCCTGTAAGTGCCTGGCAGAGTTCTAGTGACAAGCGTATTTGGATATACTATAATGGACAGCACTGCACCAGTCACCCAGGACACACTCTAAGTAATAGTCTTTACAAAGGCACGAGCAGAGACATGAAGACAATCTTCAGTTCTAAAAAGTTTATCACTTTATGCCACTAAAAACCTCTTTTGAAAATAAACCACTTCACATTATCAAATGATCTACATCAATTTATAGAAATTACTTGAGAAAATATTATCTGTTCTATGTCTAAGAATGTTCAGTAACTTTATAGAGAAAAAGTACCCATCATGAATATTTTCCTTTGCAAAGCCTGTGGCTTTTCCCTTGTCAAATTCTACTATGAGCTTCCTGCTAAGCTCTGTGCGGCAAGACGTGACTGCCACCATGTGGACCAAGAACACACCACAACAAGGATAACTACTTCAAGGAACACTGCAGTGTAGTAAGAGAACTACCAAAGTCTTTATTCTAGAATGCGATGGAAACAATGATAAATAAGTACTGGCTCCTCTTCTTTGAGTTACAGTATTCTAGATTCATTAATGCAATGTTCACCTTTGGTATCAGTAACGGGACACTGCTCTGGACAATATCAACTAGCAAAATGCCAGTTACGAAAGTTATCTAGAGCCTTGCTACTCCAAGTATGTATGTTCCAAGACCAGCAGCATCTCTGTGAGCTTGACACTTGTTACAGATGCATAATTGGGCCCCATCTCATAGGCACTGAACCAGAATCTGTATCTGAACAAGATCTCCTACCGATTTGTGAACACACTAAAAGCCAAGAAGCGTAAACCTAGATCCAGTTCTTGTTCCTGGATTCCAACACCATCTCCTTTATACCCCATGCAAGACAAAGGTAGGTGACTTTCACCCCAAATTCCAGATAGTTAAGGAAAATGTAGTTCTTACTTGAATTACCTGATGAACTTGACTTTCTCCTTAATATGTGGAAATCTATTGTATCAATTATTTTCTTAAACTATCACGTTAGTTCCACAATTCAGAAAAAAATTAAAACAAATTTCCCAGAAGAAAGGGCTGATTTAGTTTCAGGAGAGAGTAGAGTATTTTATTTTGCCCAATCAGAGCCCTTCAGCATGAAGAGACATTCATATACATATATATGAACATTTTCCAGAAACATTAAGGTATAATACATTTTTTAAAATACCAGCTTAACGGTATTTATTTACAAAAATATTTCATTACTTAATTTTAAACCTTTTGCTGTGATGACATTTTGTAAAGTACAGGAATGCAAAATAACTACAAAGTTTAACACATTGTCAGTGTCTGCAATAGTGCTTCTTTTTTTAAGATGAAACAATACACAGATTTTTTTCTTTTTAAAACTGTATTTCAAAATGCATATTCCAGTAATTACCTTGGAGATAGTTACTGGGACTGAGCAAGATTTTTTCTTTTTCTTTTTTTTTTTTTTTTAGAAAAGTGCAGCAACTGAAAACACCTGCATGTACAGTTGAAGGTAGACACAAGCTAGAGCTCTATACCATGCATGCTGGCCCCGGAGGTGGACGGTGTGAGGGAAACTTGATCTTGCTCTTTTTCATATTGTCTTTTGGTTATGCATTTACAAGGAACTAAGAATAAAACTAGAAAGCAAAATGTTTTTCTGGTTCTAGCTATCGTGTTGAGCAGAGGACACATCTAAACATCACAGTACTGTTTATTTACAAAAAAATTAAAAATTAAAACATGATTTACCCTCTTGGCATTACTTTCATTGATATGTCAACTCCATACATTGTCTTCAGTTGAGGTTTAGACAACACAAAACAAATAGCAAAAGCATATTAAAAAAAAACAAAAACTACCAAAAGAATAGGATTCCATGACCATTAACCTATACCAATTTTAAATGCCTGAGTCAAACAATCTATAATAAATTAATACTAATTTATTTACACCTCAAACACTATAAAATTTTAATTTAAACTATGAGCCTCATTGTAAAATACTGGCAAAACTGACATTCATGATTTTTCTAACGTTAAGAATAAAATAAAGAGAGCACTTAACAAGTAGCCCCAGACTACTGTACTCAATTGGTAAATAATGAATTGTGTCTAATAATTTAAGGGTGTGTTGGTAACCGAAGAAAGCAAAGTTATAACCCTGGCAACTGGAAAGTTATTAAAATCATTTAATTCAGCTGAGAAAGGTAAGCTGAAGCGTTTCCCTTTGTGTGTGTTTTGGTTGCAACAGTAATGCAAAATAACTGATAACTAACATGTTAACACTGTTAGTGTTCGCAATAGTGCTTCTTTTTTTCTGTCCACAGAACCTTTTTGAAAACTTCTGAGGCAGTAGTAAGATCATTACTATTCACAGGAAAAATAATCCCCATAGCACTTTACAAGAAATTGATCAGAGTGATGAAAAGTGCAATTAACAAAAGCTGTAAACAGTATCTTCACATTCATTTTCAAATGAAAAAAAAAATCTGTGGGCATAAATTTCAATTCAATAGAACAAACACCCTAAAAGGGAAAAGAAAAGAAAGGACATTTAAGATAGAAGAGTGTTGTGTTTTTCCAAAGTAAATACAGATTAAAAAGTCTAAGAATATTGATCAAGTATCAAACTGATAAGGAACAAATTCTATAAACTACAAAATAAAAACCTTCATTGACAAAAATACATAAACTCTGTTTTCATTTTTGGAAATTTATTTTTAAAAAAGGTAGAAGAAAATACCTGGAAAACTATTTTAAATATATATATATCTATATTTTAAAACAATAGTTAAGGTAGGCATCCAACAGCAAGCTGTAGCTATTGAGAAAGATCTTGCAATTATTATTGTGGGCATTTTCCCCAAAAATAAAATTAATATTTGAAAATGCTCAATAGAGGGTTTTTTTAAACCATAGCAATGGTACCTTTCCTGTCATGTGTGAAGACTTTTAAATGATGTATGATTTTTTTTTTAAATTAATTGTATCTCGATATGAGATACCAGTATTTCTTATTATAAGCGTAAAACATAACTTTTTGTATGGATAATATACATACTTTTTAAGTACTTTGACTTAAACTTAACAAGTTCACCATTTTTAAAATTAAAGAGTACATTTATAAAAATTCCATTTTAAAACTAAAAGTATATTCTCTAGCAGTATGTATAAATATAACATGTTACTGTATGATCTTAAAACAAATCTGAAAGTGTTGCAATAATTAAGACCAAGAACACTGAAACATACAGCAAATTATTTTACTATTTTTTATATCTTTGAAAACTATATAAAAACCTATTGAAGGTTTTAAAACTGATCAGTTTGTTTAAGGTGCGGTTAGCAGCATATTCATGATTTTGGTATGTTTTATACACATGTATTACTTGATTTAAACTGATAAATGTGGATTAAATGATAATAAAAAGTTTTCATTACCTAAAAAAGTGCAGAAAAAATTCAAGTTTAAAGTTCAGTGCTCTTTATTTTGCAGAAAGAAATAAAGTCCCAAAAGTTAAAGAGTAAAATAAATCTTTGCCACAAAAAATTGACCTTTGGATATAGCTTTTCTAATGTCACATGAGAAATGCCTTAAGCAAAACATTTATGAAATATAGAACTCAGGGAAAAACTTTGAACTCCAGTGTCTTCTACATATTCTTTCTTTTCTCAGCAATTTCCCCAGCACCCCTGTAACCTAAAAGTATGTAACACTTTCAGACTTGTTTAAAACACTCACGTATCCACATAAATAACTTCAGAGGAACCTACAACTAAGTTCTAAGCCAAAGAAATGCTTCTGTCTTTACTTTTAAACTACTGCACTTAATTAAATTGTAATATACTTACACATAATAACATAGACAAGTAGCAGCATTTTTCACATCCATAAAAAAATCAAAGTAAGAAGTTAGTAATAGTTCAGTTGAGTCTATAACAATTTTTCTGGAAACACTTTGTACAATTGAAATGCAAACAAAAAGTGTTAAGACAATGCAAAACTTCAAATGGGTGTAGTATACTGAAGTGGTGTAAGATTTCAAATAACTTTCTAAGCAAATACGTATGGATTTCAGTTGGAAAAGTGAAATGAACTGGATATATGTACATATAGAAGAACTACTTCCTACTGACAAACTGCTAATCAATGAATACTTCAATGACTTTAAAGTCAAGGACAAATGCAACAAACCCACGCTGACAGTATGGAGAGAGCACACGGAAATCTTTCATTTTTCTATTATTTTCTATTTGAACTTTTTTTTTTGGTTAATTTTCTTGAAATCATGGCTTGCTGGTGACTATTACTTTCTGCATTTAAAACCTAAAAATAAGAGGTGTTGACTCTCAGATTACAATAAATTCCCTGGGTTAGTTATTACTGCAGACTGTCTGTTGTCTACAGACTGAATCAGACTCAACCTCTAAGAAGCTTATTTCCTCTACTCAAACAGACTTTAAAAGAGTTTTAATCCTGACTGACTCCCTAGTTTGTTGTGCATAATTTGCAGATTAAGAATTAAATAACTCAAAATGTCAATGTAGAATTTTCTTATCAAATCCTAAAAATCCACTTCAGGTCAGTGTATCTAATTCTCGATTTGAAAATAATTACAAGTTTGGTTTTCATTTTGTATACAACAGCAAAAATGACAGTAAAAAATGAAGTTAATATAGAAAATAACACAGCAAACTAAATAATTGCAGCTAATGTGACCTTCCACATAAAGAATCAATCAGTATATTAATTTACTTAATGCTTCTCATCTCCTTTTAAATCCATGACTATTCATTTTATTGATGACATTCACAAAACTGTACCTTTAAAAAAAAAAGGATGTAACACTTCCTGTGACATGTCATAGAACAATGGGTTTATTGGATAACAGGTAATACAAATTAAATAATTCATAAACTGCTGAATGCTCAGTAGATAGCTGACATTAACTAAAAAAAAGTATTAGTACTTTATAAATTCAAAAACTTTTGAAAATAATTATATTTTTAAAATATTTCTTTTGGCTTCATCAATTATCTCTATCACATATATTTTAGTCCCTACTGAATGACATTTAAAGTAAACTTTGATGTAAACTTTTGTATCCAGTAGTGCACATTATAAAATGTAAACATAAAAGCTTCACTAATGACGAGTAAAGAGGAAAAATGCATAACAGACTGCATGAAAAAGTCAGTATGTCCTACGTATGCCTTTAATGAGCATATGGAAGAGAAAAACAACCACCACGTTTGCTATCAATTTGTGCTCTGATTATCTCTTAATGAAAAAGAAAAATGATTAAAAAAATTTTTAATAGAAGACAATTATTAAATTTCATTGACATGAATTTTAATACTTCTGTTTTGCTATTTTGTTGCTTTATCAACAATCAATAATAATCTCCGACTGCCGGCATTATCAGACTGCTTCCTTCCAGATCTACAAAGCAGATTCCTTCCTGTCTGGAAGGCTGTTCTATGAACCAGTCATTCACTGTCCATTGCTGGACTCAATCTGCATTTATATTCCAATACAGAAATAATTTAGTTATCAAAGTGTACATATTTTCCTTTCTTTTTGGCTTTTTAAAACCTTGAAAGGATATGTACAGATTTATAGCATATTTCTACAGAAAATATTTTGTATGTCATCAGACTAGACTCTTATAGATAATTATTGGCAACAGATGCTTGTAATTTTCCATGCGATAGCATGTGCACTAAGATTTAATTGGCTCATCACCTGAGTGTATCGGAACAGTTAGCAAATAAAGGGCATTTTAAAAAGGGAGCTGAGCATTTTACTGAAATAAAGAAAGGGGTTTTTTTTTTTAGCAATTTTAATTAAATAATGCAAAGGTACATTTGGTTAAACATTTTATAAAAATTCAAGCAAAATTAAAAACTTAGCCAATTTTAACATTTCTACAAATTTAACCAGTACCTATTTTGGTCAACTCCACCTTCAGCTGAATTAATGAGAACAAAGACAAGGAACATTGAAGTATTCTCCTCACCACAATGGAGGTTTTTCTCACTTTCCACACTGCATAGCCACTACATGGAAACTTCCAGAATGATGAGCAATTCAGTCATGCTCTACACTTTTCTTTTCAATGAAAAGTGATGTATTGTCTTGTTTTGCTTTAGACAAAATATGAACTAAACACAAGTATATATTAACAAGAATCCAAGAGGAGACCATACACAAGTCAACTATGTGTATGTCTTTATTATTTAAAGCCCACCATTCAGCTTATCTGTCTAAAGATATGGTAACAAACAGTTTGATTCTTTTCACTAATGATACCGATGACCAGTCAGTTTAAGAGAGGAAAAGTCCGAGACAGCTGTTTGTGATCTAGTCCAGTGACACAAACATGACTGCTTCAGCGTTAGGACTTCTCACGTTTTCCCTCTCCCGAAACAGGTCAACACTGATGCCAGATCTGACAGCACAACCTTCGGGCATGTGAATGTTTAACACAGGAATGATGCAGGATCAGTCCCTGCCATATCTCCTCTGCATCCGCCTTTGTTTCTTCGTCTGTCACTTGTGACCTGCGTGGTTCCCAGACTGTCGATTCCCAGCCGGCACACACCTCCTGCTCCAGTTTGAGTGTGGGAACACTCCTCAGTTAAAGCCACACGACTGAGGTAAAACAGTGCATGATTGTGCGAGGAAAGAACAGTATTCAGCGATGAACATCCCTTTAATGTTGACTTTCCTAAATAAATCAATATAATAAAAAAGGAAAACTTTTTTCCTTCTGGCTGAAGTTGAACTTACTGGATTCTGGTTGTCAGAACTGGTACCACTTCTTATCTTTGTATTTCAACATCATCTAAAGGGAAGAAACAGGAAAACCAGAATGTAATGCCAGAACAGTTTTTATAAGTTACAACTAGTTTCTAAATATTTTTCAAAAATTCTGTTATTCTGAAACATTCTGTAGCGTTAAAAGGTTGCTTACTTCAAATCAACTTATTGAAAGCATTAAGAACAGTTCTAGTTAGAGGAAAAAAAAACATAACCATTAAGAACTTCAAAATTTATAATCTTCACCAAGAGATTTCAAAAGACTTCAAGAACTATTGAGACCTATTCTTACAACGGTTCCCTCTGGTGGCAAAACTTGGGAATTTGAAATTGTACAAAGGATATATGAAAATTCATGCATGTAAAAATGTAATAGCTATAAAAGTACAGTAACTTTCACCCTTGCTTTCTTTAGGGTTCTTATGTAGATATCTGTTTGATAGACATACCTCATGAGCATGTTTAGAAAATGACTCTGCACTTGATAACATAGCTGCTGTTCTTTCTTCCAGGTCGCCGAGTTTCTGCCCTCTTTCATCTAGTGCCAGTCTGGCTCGTGCTAATTCACCGACGACTCCAGATGCTGCCCCTTTCACACCTTCAATACCACCGGGGCCAGGGATGTGCTGTGCAAGACTCCTTGAGGCCTTTCCTGAGGAGGATTCTCCAACTGAACAGATTAGATAAATGAGAGTAACTCAAAAAATGAAAATTTTATTAATTTCATAGAATCTTACTACATGATAGCATTAAAATACGACGTTTTTAAACTGAATGACAATGTAATTGATATATATTTCATTATAAAAAGAGAACTTTTAGCAAATCTTACACTCCATGAATAATAAATATCCCTCCATTTATTTGTCTTCTAACCTTTTTTTTTTTTTTTTTTTGCAGTTTTGGCCGGGGCTGGGCTTGAACCCACCACCCCTGGTACATGGGGCTGGCGTATACCCGAGCCACAGGCGCCACCCTATGTCTTCTAACTTTTCTTGACAAAGTTTTATAGTTTTCTATTTCCCCATGGAGGTCTTGAACATTTAATGTTAATATTTATTTCTAGATACTTAATTTTTTACATACTATTAGTGGTAGAATTAACGTTACTCTCTCCCCAAACATGGCCACTTTCTAACCCCTGGAGTCTGTGAATGTTACCTTACACAGGAACATGGCCTCTGCCAATGTGATTAAGTTAAGGCCTGAGAGATGAAGACCATCCAGCATTATCTATGTGAGCCTGACCTAATCACATGGGTTATTAAAAGCTCTAAGTATCTTTTCGTGGCTGTGGGCAAAGAGAAATACAGCTTCAGAAAAACAGAACGATCCAACATTGTTGGCTTTGAGTACTGACAAAGAGACCACAAGCCAAGGAATGGCTGACATCTAGGAGCCAAAAAAGATAAGGAAATGGACTGTGCTCTGGAGCCTCCAACAAGGAACAAAGCCCTGCCAACAACAGGAAGGCCTGTGTTGACTTCTAATCTATACAACTGTCAGATAATACATTTGGGTTGTCTTAAGCCAATAAGCTTGTGGTGGTAATTTGTTAAAGCAGCAAGAGAGAACTACCACAAATAGTAATGTCTGAAATTTCATTTTTGCTGTTAGTATAAGACAAATAAATTAAATTTTACTTTTGTATACGGATTATATCCGTTAAGTTTGCCAAACCATTCTTTTTTTTTTTTTATTGAATGATAACAATGTACATTTAATGCACTTCTGGGGTACAGTGTGGGGTTTTCACACGCAATCCGAAATACTTCCATCAGTAATGGGCACATTTATAGAAGGTATTCATCAAGGGCCTAGACTTGAGAGTATAGAAATAAACTGTTGTATTTGCACTCAATTTATTTTCAGTAAGGGTGCCAAGGTAGAGGATGAAGAATAGTTTTTTGACAAATGGTGCTGGGACTACTTGACAGCCATACATAAAGAATTACATTGGACCCCTACTT
>CAUYQV010044476.1:0-31096 GCA_963574575.1 Galagoides demidoff | reverse complement strand
TTAAGAGAACTAAAAATAGATCTGCCATTTGATCCTATAATTCTTCTGCTAGGTATATATCGAGAAGACCAAAAATCACACTACACAATACAGATATTTGTACCAGAATGTTCATTGCAGCCCAATTCATAATTGCTAGGTCATGGAAGAAGCCCAAGTGCCCATCGATCCATGAATAGATCAATAAATTGTGGTATATATATACCATGGAATACTATGCAGCCATAAAGAAAGATGGAGACTTTGCCTTCTTCATGTTTACATGGATGGAACTGGAAAATGTGCTTCTTAGCAAAGTATCTCAAGAATGGAAGAAAAAGTATCCAATGTACTCAACCCTATTATGAAACTAATTTTTAGCTATCATAGGAAAGCTATAACCCAATTTTAGCTCAAGAATATGGGGAAAGGGGAGAGGGAGGGGAAGGGGGAGGATGGGTGGAGGGAGGGTGATTGCTGGGATCACGCCTATGATTTATCATATAAGGGTACATGTGAATCTTTCTAAATGTGGAGTATAAATGTCTTAACACAACAACTATGAGAATGAAATGAAGGTTATGTTGGCCAATTGGATGAAAGTATTTCAAATTGTATATGGAAACAACACACTGTACCCCATGATAGTATTAATGTACACAACTATGATTTAATAATAAAAAAAAAGACCAACGAGCTTATGTCCCCCACAGCATCAATGACTTTGGAGCCAGCTCCCAACACACCTGCCCAGCAGTGCCCACCAGCCTTGCCTGGAGGGGCTGCAGCTGCCTCGACTCCCCAGGCCCAGAATCCTTACCTTCTTTCCCTGTGTGTCCACCTGGCTCTTTGCTCCTCTCAGTAGCTAGGATCCATTATTGACCTGGTCACCCAAGCCCTCTCTCCCCTCCAGCCCCACTTCCAGATGGTCCTCCACATTCACAACACTACAAGTTAGGGTCATCCACAGCCTGCTGCTGGTCCCTCTGCAACCACTCCTTTTCTCTCTCATTACACCTGGGGCCAGGTAACCTTTCTAAACACAGCCATCACCTGTAACTCTTTGCTTAGAAATAACATCCAAGAAGTATAGCATGTCACCCATTTTACCTTGGAATAGCCACAGGAGAAAATAATGTCGACTGAGCATTTGCTATGTGCAAAGACCACTCCAAGTGCTTCACACTCATTAACTCATTTAATCATCACAGCACTATTATCTCCAATTCACAGACAAGGAAACAAGCAGAGAGGCTCACTAACTTGCCCAAGGTCACATAGCCTTCTGGTGGCTAAACTGGGATTTGACCCAGCCTGCCTGGCTCTAGATCCCCTATTCTTAACCTCCACAAAACTGCCCCAAATCCAATGCATTTGATAATCTGATTCCAAAGCTGGACCCTGCTTCCCCCACATCCTCTGTTCCAGCCCCTCAGGCTCTGCCATTGAACCCCAGATTAGCCCATGCTGTCCCCTCACCAACCACTCTTAGAAGCTCTTCTGGGACAGCTCAGCTTTATCGTCACAATCACAGGGTGCATCTGTTGGGCTCACACTGCAGAGCTGTCCACTAAATATGGAAACTGTCAGGTTAAACTGCTGGATTCTATCAGTGACCAGCACCAAGCATCTCCTCAGGACTCTTTGCTCATCTATACAAGTGCTGATCTCTCCACAGGTTTCCCTTGGCCAGGGTCTCTCTTACCTTCTAGGCTGACCAGAATAGTGATGAGACAGAGGACATCCCCCACCATCCAGATTCCACATGGCTCTGGGGAGATGGCCTGGAGGACTGGCAGTGGGATGAAGTTGGAGGGGCCCAGGTGCTCCATGTCCCACACCTTGAGCAGCGTCAGGCCCACGCCGATTGTGCAGATGACACAAGTGTTGTTGGGGCTCTTATCAATCTACACAAAGTCATCTCTAGGCACAGGACAAAGAGGAAGCTCTCAGTCTCCAGAAAGAAGCCCCTAACTCCAGGGAAAGAAATGCAGGCTAGGTCCTCTGCTGAGTGAAGCTTTTCACTGGCTGAGGTCCCAGACACTGCTCCAACTTGAGTTTACCAAGCAGCTGCCCCAGAGGAGGGACCCCAGCAGGTAGATCAAGCTCTACCTTCTTGCTCATCTGCCCATATGGAGCCCACAGCCCTCAGCTAGGAATTGCCAGCATTGTCACCCCATACTTCAGAAGGGAAAGCAAGCCCCAGGGCGGAACCTGATCCACAGAGAGCTCCCTGATCTCCTTCTACTGGACATGCCAGGACAACACAGGCTATGCCTGGTTGTGTAACTAGAATGAGCAACTTAGCCCCTGCCATTTCCTCCACTGTGGGGTAGGAGCATGGCAGCCCTGCCCACAGGCCTGCTGTTAGCAGGGGGGAAACACCTGGGAGGGCACCTGTCACACAGCGTGTGCTCAGTGTGGGAGCTCAGACTGGCTGCTTTCCTCACCGCCACTGGCCTTCTGACCCTAAGCCCTGTCAGGTCTCTCGGAGGCTATCCTACCATCAGAGGGGAGAGACTGCTGTGGGGCATGGAGAAACCTGTCTCTGCCTCAGACTGGCAGGGGCCACTACTGCAAATATGGAGCTCTGCAGATGCCTCATCACCAGCCACTCAGTTGTAGGCCCTGGGGACTAGGAAACATTCCCCCAAATGACAGGTACGCAAATATGCTTGGGAAGTGACCTGTCCTGCCACAAAGGGCAGAGCTGTGGCTAGCAGCAGGCCTGACTCCAAACCTCAGCTCTTCTCATAGGCAATGCCTCTGACACCTGGTCTGTGGGAAACCCAGGTGAGAAGGGTCACTGACACCGGGCACAATCTATTGGCCCTTGGGGAGCATTCCCACCTGACACCTACTTCCTCCTGGGACCATGCTGATGTGTCTTCTCTGAGTTAGGCTCCAGCTCCCTGTGGCAGTGGTGCTTCCCCTCTGTGGTCTTGCGCTGTATGGTGTGGCAGGCCCCTTCTCTTGGAAACCAAGGTGATAACCATCTTCCTTTGATGGTACCAGTCTCTCTGTGCTACCCTATCAATTAGCTCCAGGTAACACCAGACAGGTAGGCTTTGCAGGGGAGATGAGCAACATCCACACGGACCTGTTAGAGGCAAATTGGAGGACCAAGTCATGAGTGTAAGATGTCTCCAGAGTTGCTGTGGAAGTGTACAGTGAAGATCACTGTCATGCCCAAAAGCAGGGCTGCCAGGGCTCCTTGCTCTGAGTATGTAACCAGCTCTATAAATAAGACAATATTTAAAAAAAAATTTTTTTTGTACTTCACTTATGTTTCAAGTTCCCCGGCCAGTACGATTTGCTGACCAGAACTTTGTAACTTTCTGCAGTATCTGATGTATCCCCTTTTGAGTTTCTTTTCCAGGAATGGCAGAATGTTCTTGAAGCCACAAGATAAATACAGGGGGCAGCAATGGCTGTTAGTTGCCTTCCAAGTTTCCATACTCCCCTCTTCCTTAAGGACGGAACCCCCATTTTTTTAGGGTAGTAAATTGTCCAGGGAAAACATTGCCAGCTTCTCTTGCCTCTAGGTATGGCTAATGGGCAAACTTCTGACAAGGCTAATTAAAAAAACTAGGTCACCTGAAGGGTGACCTCTTTCCCCTTGAGCATATGAGGAATGCAGATGTGCCAGCTGGAGCTCCAGCAACCATTTTGGACCCTGAGACACCCTAATAAAAGCTACATAATAGCATGATGAAATGGAAAGACAGAAGCCTAGAATATGAATATAGAGCAGCGAAACTAACCCTGTATGAAACTTCATGTGATAGAGAAATAACCTTCTCTGTTGGTTAAGGCCCTGTCATTTTGCTATAAGTGCAAAACAGAAAAAGAGATACACGTCGTTTTATAAAATTTGTTCAATAAGAAAGCCAGCCTGCTAAGTGACACATCTACCTTTTCTTCATCCTTACATCCTAGATTGCAACAGTGAACTCAAGTTTGGTGAACTCAAGGAGGGGAACTTGACCTCCTCCTGTTAAACTGGTGGCCTATCATTCATGGTTTTCTTTATTGTGGTAAACAGAGACAAAGTATGTTACTTCTTTGCATATTTTTAGGTCTACCTCCTCCCTCCCTCTCTCTCTCTCTCTCTCTCGCCTTGAGTGTCAACATGGGACAAAGGTTTCTGTGTGTTTTTTGCTTTGGGGCATCTTTTGGCCTACAGCAGAGATGGGCACGGGGGTGGGGGTATCTCACAGACACATGCAGCATAACTGGATGGCTGGGCAGGAGGGACAGGGTGGGACTCTGCTCACAGCAGACACCTGCAAGGGGCCCTTGGTTGGTCTCTGTTCTGTATCAGGTACTACTCCCAGGAATAGAGATGCAGAGATGAAAGGTCCTAAGGTCACTGAGCTGGCCTCTAATGGACAGAGGGAGAAACAAATATTGTATATCGTGGGACCAGCATTGCCTGATCCTGGGTGGCACGAAATGTGAGGGCTGCCTGGCCTAGATAGGGGCCTAGGAGCTCCCCCAGGATCAGGAACTCCTACCAGCTCACCCACTTTGGGCCTCTTGTGGATGAGGCAGAGTTCAGACACAGGAAAAACAGGTCCATTCACCAGCCTGCTGTGGGGCAGCCCCTATGCGAATCTTCTACAGCCACCCTTGGGGGAGGTCCAGGTCTTTGTCCTCATCTTTTACTGACTGACCCTCACTGAGGCTACTAGCTCCCAGGCTGCTTTCTACACCCACTCCACTTACTAGTTCAGTAATCCTCACCATAGCCAATGAGGTAACTTCCGTCTCAGCCCCATTTTATAGGAGGGGATTGGGAGTCCCAGAAAAGTTAAATGAGCCAGAGCTGCTGTGTGTCAGACCTGGAAGCAGCCTCAGGGCTGGTGTGGAGCTGAGCCTGTGTGCTCCACACTGCACATGCCATGGCCACCTCCCTCCTCCTATGGTAAGAGGGATTCACAGAAATTGGGCAAGGGACAGAATCCACTCTGGACCCAGGTCTTCGGAGGCCTTGGAATCTAACACACAAAAGGCCACTGTCCATTTTGGGTCTCTGTGGGCACGGGGAGGTCTCACAGACATGTGTAGCATAACTGGATGGCTGGGCAGGAGGATCAGAGTGGGCCTCTGCTCACAGCAGACACCTGCAAGGGGCTGCTGAGTTTGCTTTGGGGGTCTTAAGTGGACTAGTTGGTTCTGAAAGGGAGTGGAGTGAACCAGAGATGCCCCTCTGACCTGGCCCCTGTTGGAAACATTTCCAAGCCTTTGGAGCCCATACTCCTGCCTTGGTCAGGACAGCCTGGCAGGTCAGCGCCCTGCCAAACCTGCCAAGCACTGTCCCATGTGAGCACGTGGATATCGGCACCCACTGTCCCCTGTGGGGAAGGCTCTGCTCCTCTGTATCAGTTCCTGCTTTCAGTCAGAAAGTCAAAGGCAGAGGGAGGCATGACAAAAGCTATTCTAAACAATTGGGGTTTTCTTACAAATTCATCAGAGCAAATGAATAATTTGCACCAGGGAAGGAGCGGGCAAGGTGGGTGGGGGAGAGGCAGGTCCCTGGCTCACCTTGAGGGTCAGGTACCAGCGATAGTGATTCCAGCACTCAGAACATGGCTGTGTTGTAGCTCACCAGGAGCATGGCTTGGCTCTCACCCCAAAGCTCCTGCAGTGCTTAAGGCCTGATGGCAGCTTCCCTGCACCAAGGGGAGAACCACATGGTCATCGTGAACTTACCCTTGGTGAACAAGGCATGACAGGCTGAGGGTCCCTCTTTTATCCTAAGATTGATAGGCAGTATGATGTTTTTACTTAAAATTTTTTAATTTAAGTAAAATTCACATGAATATATAACTTATAACTTTCCCTCACATATTGAACATATCCAAAACCTAGATCAATTTTAGTGTTATAAACAGCTAGGAATTAACATAGTATCAGCACCCACAAAATCTCCTCCAGCCTCATCTAATGTTACTCATCCCGGAAGAAAAACCCCTACCCTGACTTCTACCAGCACAAGTAATTTTGTTTGAAATGTAGTTTATATGCAGGGAATCACTGTGTGCATAAACTCCTAATTATCTGGCTTCCTCAGGTCAATATTTTTAATAAGATTCTTCCTTTGTCACTCATTGCACACCCTCATCCATATTTCTATATATTATTCCTTTGCATGGATATAGACCAACAGACTGACCCATGCCATGGTGCACAATTCAGTTCCTTCCAATTTGGGGCTCTGATCTACAGTACTACTAAGAACATCTGGGCACCTTCCTTTTGGGGGGGCACACTTAGGCATTTCTGTTAGGTGTGGCCCCAAAACTGAGACTCCTAGGCCATGAGGCATGTGTTGTAAAAGCCAAATATCTTTCTCAAAGTGGATCCATCAGTTGAAACTTGTAACAGTTGCCCTACATCCCTACCTTTATTTTCCATTAATGTTTTAATTAAAATTATAACACCTTACTTAAACATAACATAAACTCTACCACCTTTGCACCTTTCATGTGTATAGTGCAGTGGCAGGTAGTACATTCACACTGTGGTGCAATTGTCACCACCATTTACCTACACAACTCATAAAACTCCAACTCAGTACCCAACAAACAATAACTCCCTACTTTCTACCACTTTTCCTCGTAACTACCCTTCTACTTCCTGACTCCATGAACTGGACTACTTTGGGTACATCACATAAATGCAATTAGACAATATTTACCTTCTGTGACTGGTTAGCAAAACGTCTCCCTAAGGTTTGTCCAGGTGGTGGTATGCGTCAGAATCTCCTTCCATTTTAAGGTTGAAAATGTACATACAGACCACATCTGGTTTATCCACACATCATTGATGAACACTTGGGTTGCTTCCACTTTTCGGCTATTGTGAACAACAATGCTATGAATGTGGGTGGACTAATATCTCTTTGAGATTGTGCTTTCACATGGTAACGCTGTTTCACTTTTTGAGGAACCACCATACTGTTTTCAACAGTAGAGACACCATTGTGCATTCCCTCCACCAGTGCACACGGGTTCCAGTTTCTTCAAATCTTCACCAACATTTACTTTTTCTGTTGTTGTTTGGATAGTAGCCATACTAAGGAGTGTAACATGGTTTTTCATTGTGGTTTTGCTTTGTAGTACTCTGATCATTACTGCTCTTGAGCATCTTTTCATGAGCATGTTGGCCATTTGTGTATCACCTTTGGAGAAATATCTATTCAAGTCCTTTGGCCATTGTTTAGATTATTTGTTTTATTGTTGTAAACACAGGAGTTCTCTAAATATTCTAGATGTGAACTCACTATCAGGTATATGATGTGCAGGTATTTTATCCCATTCCATAGGTTGCCTTTGACTCTGCTGTGTCCTTTGCTACCCAGAGCTTTTAGATTTTGATGTGGTCCAATTTATCTACTTTTAATTTGTAGACTGTGCTTTTGCTGCTATAGCCAAAAAAAAAAAAAAAATTCAGATCCACTGTCCTGAAGCTTTCCTCCTATGGTTTCTTCTACAAGTTTTATAGTTTCAGCCCTTAACATTTAAGTCTTCAATTCACTGTGAGTTAATTTTTGTGTATGGTCTCACATTATAGTCCAACTTCATTGTCTTGCATGTGGATGTCCAGTCATCCCAGAACCATTTGTTGAAGAAACTGTCCTTTCCCCACTGGGTGTTCATGGCACCCTTGTAATATCATTTAACCATCCAGGAGGTTTATTTATGGGCTCAATGTTCTCTTCCATTGCTCTCTAAGTCTGTCCATGCCAGTACCACACTGTTTTGAACACGGGAGCTTCTAATGAGTTTGAAAACAGAAGTATAAGACCTCCAAGTTTGCACTTTTTCAAGATTGTTTTATTTGAGGTCCCTTGAAAGTCTATACACCTGAACCTTTGCTAAATTTGCTTTAGTTCTTACAGTTTTTTTGTGGTATCTTAAGTGTTTTCATATATATGAGATCACATCATTTGCAAACTGGTAACTTACACCTTCCTTTTCAATTTGAGTGCCTTTATTTCTTCGCTTGCCTAATTGCTCTTTCAGTTATTGGTGTCACCAGATTAGATGGGTATGTATTGTGTGTCTCAAAACATCAACTAATGACAGCCTTTTTTGATACATTAGTCTCTTAAATCATGTACAAAACAAAAATAGTACTAGATTTTGTAATAGTCCATGTATTTACCTTTACCAGACATCTTTATTTCTTCATCAAGCTTTGAGTTCCTATCTATTGTTCTTTCTTTTCAACCAGAAGGACTTCTTTGGTTGTAGGGTAGGGCTAGTGGTACTCAGCTTTTGGCAATGTCTTGATTTCTTCCTCAGTTTTGAGGCACAATTTTTTGGATATTGGGCTCTTAGTTGACAGGCCTTTTTTTTTTTTTCCTAACAACTATGAATATTTCAATTTACTGACTTCAGGACTCCAAAGTTTTTGATGACAAATTTGATATTGTGTGAGAAAATCAGCTCTCTAGATGTATCACACACAACAGAACACTTTTATACAGTATCATGATGGAGCTATTTGTAGCATAATTCTGATACAAATCAGAATTTAAAGAAAAAGAAATTGGACATTTCACATATAGACGTGATAAGGTCTTTAAAGGGCTGAAGATATTAAAAATTTTCAAACTATAAGTGAAAAGGCTATTTCACTACAAGTGAAATATTGTACAGGTTTAAATGTCTAATAAAATAAATATTAATCTCTGTAACCCATGTAAACTAGAAGCATCTTTTTCTCTTTAAAGAGGAAAATGTTTTTGCACCCATCAAAGGAAAAAAAAATTAAAAACCACTGTGTATTTATCCACAGCCCTGATTGGTCCATTTCTTGCTCTGACCTCATTAAAAAGAAAAAAAATAAAGCCATTGAGGTCAAAACCTGTATAAACCCCTGTCTGGGCTGTGCTCCGTCTTTGGTCCGTGTAGCCCAAGAAGCTGCTTTTGGTGATTGCAGACTTTGACCTTAGCTAGCATGTGATTCCTTTATTGTAGTTATCACAATTAGTAGTGTTATCGTAGTGTACATAGTATTCTTAGTGTAGTTTTATTTTGTTAGCATAGTTCACATACTATTTTTATGCTAGTTACTTTTACTAGTAATCTTAGCCTAGTTAGTGCCCCAGTTAGTATAGCTTTGTTAGTGTTCTTAGTGTAGTGAGTATAGTTACTGTTGATTAGTTATTTAGTGTACTTTCCTAGTAGGTGTAGAACAGTTAGGTAGAGCAGTTAGACTCCCCATGATGCCTGTTGTGGCCTCCATGTCTATTGGCAAGGAGGTCCTCCAAGACTACTAACTGTTAGAGACCATTGGCCAGGGCAGCTTCACCAGGGCATTGCAGGCTCTGCTCCTTTGAACAAGGACTGAGGTAGCAGTCAAGATCCTATCCAAACACAGTGTTTCTGGCCTTATGTCTGTCTCTTCAGACATTGAGATCATGAAGAACCTGGACCATCCCAACATCATCAAGCTGTTGGATGTTATCGAGGGTGAGGACAATGTATACCTAATCATAGAGTATGCAGGTGGCAGAGACCTTGCTCAGAGAATACTGAGACTTGGCCAGATGGAGGAGAGGGAGGCCCAAGCCATATTCCTCCAGATATTAAAAGCTGTCCAGTACCTTCATAAAGAGGGCATAGTTCACTGGGATCTGAAGCCCCACAACATTTTACTTGATGCACAGAATAATGTGAAACTAGCCAACTTTAGACTCACCACAACCTTCACTGAAGGTAAGAGGTTAAATACATTTTGTGGGATCCTCTATTACTTGGCTCCAGAAATCTTCCTAACACCAAGAATACCCAGGACCTGAGGCAGACATCTGGAGCCTTGGGGTTATCCTACATACAATGATGGCTGGGACTGTACCATTTCATAGACATATCTTGAACCAACTACAAAGCAAGGTCATAAATGCCACCTATGCAGCACCACTTTTCTGTTCCAAAAAACTGAAAATGTTTATCAAAAAGATCCTGACTCCTGACCCCAGGGAGAGGCCCACCCTCTCCCAGATAATGGAAGACCCGTGGATGAAGTCTGGGCAAGACAGCATGAGGCCACACACGCCGGAGAAGACCGACACCACACCAGAAATTCCCAGTCCCAGTTGTGCTCTCCAGCCCGGCTCTGTGTCCTCCTCCTCCCCCAGCTCTTAGGGGAGGCCCAGGAGGAGACACTGGAGCTCAAGGAAGACCCAGAAAATGCCACTCCCTCCTGGCTGGGCAGGCAGAGGAGGAGACCTCCACCAAAGAAACACCTCACTCCACAAAGCTGGATTCTAGATATTTTGCTGTTTTTCATCCTCTCTGCACACCCTGGTTTAGGTGGCAGGAGCAGTTTAGTACTTGGAGTTAATCAGAAATACTCAGTGGAAAGGAGCTTTCATGGAACTACCAAGGTCACCTCAATAACAGCACAGGAGGCTCTGGGCCGTGTACAGGGCAGAGATGCAAACACCAGGCCATGGCCTCACCATACTGACATTACCTGGTTAACATCTTCAGAAGGACCAATAGGGACTTTAGGTCCTGCTGGCCTGTGTTGACTATCCCAAGTAGGATAACAAAGTCCTGTAAATCAGACTGTGTTGCAAGTCAGAGAGTGAGTTGACTGTGGTCCCCAAAGTGCCTTAGGGGCCCCTTGTCCTGCTGTGTTCTCTGACTGAGAACAGCAGCACTTGAACTTTCCCTCTGTGATCTTTTCTCCTTTTTATGACATTGGCCTGAAGGTGCCCCTTTAAGAGCCCTGAACAAGGTGTGAGCCTTCAGCCAGTTGGAGACGAAGGGGTGCTTCTTGGCCAGCCAGATGTCCTGGGGGTCAGAGGGAGGATGGATCCTGAGAGATCATAGCCCAGAGGAATGGAGGGTGGTGGGAAGGGCGGCTTTCAGCTTCCCAGGGCCCTGGTATTTCCATGGTAGGCATGGATCTGTGGTTTCAGATACCTATGAAGGAGCTGCCTCATGGGGTCCTAAGAAACCTAAGGAATGTCCAAGAGGCCCTGGCCCTGTGCATCGACAGGCTACATGGTGTGCATTCTTTAACATGCAGTGGCCCTGACCACTATAATAGTGAGGGAGATGACTCTCCTGTACAACAAGAGTGCAGGACTAGGTAGGGACAGGGTGGGAGTCTTGTGGGTCCCGCTTGTCCCCTGGAGTGGAATTTCTTTGTGCCTCATATCCCATTTAGTGGTCAGCCAGTGCTGCCATCCTTAAATCCACCCTTGGCTCTCACCCCTAAAGGACAAGTCCCAGTTTCTCACTCAGCTTTCAGGTCCCTGTGTGTCACATCCTTCTGCTTACTTTTCACCCCCCACCCAGCCCACCCTTCCCACTATACACACCGAATCGTCCAATTTGCCACAGATGCCATCACACCTGCCTCTGCACCTGTGATTTCCTCTCTGGGCAGCCCACATGCCAACTACCTGGCTGAGGCCTGCTGGGCTCCGAGAGATGGATCAGACACAGATGTCCAGACTGTGAAGACCTTGCTGCCCAGCTGCGAAGATGAGACAGAGACCTAACTAGCTACAGCACAGCTACCTGTTCACAGGTACAAAGGACAGACATGTGGCCCATGCCCACCTGCTGCTGAGGGATCAGGGAAGCTTCTGAAGGAGGTGGGTCTGGGGGCTACTCTGCCTGAGTATGACCACAAAAGATGTCCAGGAGGCATTCCAGGAAGAAGGAAGCCTAGATGACAAGGATACCCAGGGCATAGGTGGCAACAAGACTGGAGGTTAGATGGGCCCCATCATTGCTGGGACAACCCCCAAACGGGTACATTTTACTCCAGGTCTACACACTTACCCATCCCTCATCTCGGCTCCAATTGCTGGACATTCTCTCTGCTGGTGCTTCAGGCCTGGGCTGGCTGCACCAGTGGCTGCCTTTTATGTCCCTCATTAGTCCAAGCTCAAGTTCATGGAGAGTAAAAGGTTGAAATTAGCTTTGTTAATTTATTAAGTAACTTGGATTCTTGGAATTTATGAATGCAGAGTTCCTACATAAATTTCCATTCTGAGGCAATTTGTGGGGACACTTGAAGGGCCACCACCTGAGTAAGTTCCAAGGATGGATGTCAAAAGGAAGAGATTATGGAATGTTGGCTTCAGCAAGTCTGTCAGAGGCATCAGACCTCCAGTGTGACTGCAAATTTCTTCTTAGCTCCTCAGGAGTTCCCAAGGACACCTAAATAAAGATGGTTCCACTTGCCCCCGAGTGGTGACTGTCTGGTCTGCAAATAGAGTGTGACCTGAACAGCTGTAAGAGGGTTCTTACATTCTCTCCAGAACCTGCTCGGCCCACCCATTCTCCTGGGAGCCCCGGCTCTGCCATTCAGACGCAACAATGCATGGTAAGGAATATTTTCTCCATAAACACTAGTTGTCACTCATTCTCCTTCCATGTAGGCAAAGACCTAAGCAGTTTTTGCCTCTTCTCAGATCTTTCCTAGTGGCCTCCCTTTTTTTACCCTGTGTTGGCCATGTCGGTCTGACATAATGATTTTCGGGTTCCTCTCCAGTGTTGTCATGAGGGACAAAGAGGAGTTGTACATACTGATCATAGGGTCTGTAGTCCGAGAAAACAGAATAATCCTTGCTGTGTGTGCACCCAACAATGGAGCATCAAAATACGTGAGGCATACACTGATAGAGCTGCAAGGAAGGATAAATGAATACAGCATTATAGTTGGAGATTTCAATACCATTCCATTAGAAATGTACAGATCTAGCAGGCAGAAAATTAGTAAGGATATAACTGAACTCAATAGTACCACAGCTGTAGACTATTACATCCAACAACAGCATTTACACACTCTTTTCAAGTTAACATGGAACATTTATCAACACAGACCACATTCTGGGCCATTCACCACATCCTAACAAATTTAAAGAATAGAAATCATATAGTATCTGCTCTCAGTTAATGGAATTATACTAGAGAGATAGCTGGAAAAATGACAAAATAAATGGAGATTAAACCATACAATGCTAAATAACACATAGGTCGAAGAAATCTCAAAAAAAAATTCCATAGTAGAGAGTAAAATAGTGGTTACTACAACCTAGAAGGCTGAGAGAATCAATAATAACAAAAACCCTGCAACTAATTAATACACATATAAATGTATTAATAGGGAGGGAAGGTAGAAGGGCTAGATGGGGAGAGATTGGTCAATCAAGTTATAGTTAGATAAGAGGAATAAATTCTGGTATTGTTATTGGCTATAGTTAACAATAATGTACTGGATATTTCAGAAAACTTGAAGATAGGATTTTGAATGCTATCACCACAAGGAAATAAGTATATATGTAATGGATATACTAAACACCCATATTTTATTACTATACAATGTTTACATATATTGAAACATCACAAACATCACATTATACCCCATAAATATGTACCATTATTATGTGTTACTTAAAAATAAAAAATATTAAGATAAATTTAGAAGTATTTTGAACCGAATAAAGTTAAAACACAATCTATTAAAAGGATAATAAAGAAATATTATTAACCAGTCTATCACCACAAATTTGATAACCTAAATGAAAGGCACTGATTCCTAAAGACACCTTATATACCAAAACTCACATAAGAAAAACAATCTAAGTAAGCTTTTATCCATTAAATTGATAATTAAAAAGAAATTGAATTACTTACCTAAACAGAAAGCACCTGGCCAAGACAGGGTTATTGGTGAATTCTGTCATGTTTTAAAAGAAAAATGTGTACTAATTATCAAAATCTCTTTTAGAAGATAGAAGCAAAAAGAATACTTCCAATGACAAAGACATTACAAAACAACCAAAGACAAATATTTTTCATGAAGGAAGAAGCAAAAATATTCAACAAAATATTAGCAAATCAGATTGAATGATGCATAAAAAGAATAATATACCATGACCCAGTAAGGTTTATCCCAGACAGGCAAGGCTATGTAATCAAACACATCAATAGGCTAAAGAACAAAATCACATGATCATACAGATCGATGAAGGAAAAGCATTTGACAAAATACCCATTCATGACAAACATTCTCAGTAAACTAGTAATACAGACTAGCATTAACTAGATAAACAACATCTACAAAAATCCTATAGTTAGCATTGTAATTAATGGTGAGAAATTAGAAGATTTTCTACAAGATTATGGTTATGGAAAGAATAACCACTTCTTTTCAACATCACACTGGAAGTCCTAGATAATCCATGAGACAAGAAAAGGAACTTAAAGGTACACATATTTGGGAATGATGGAAAAAGAGTGTCTTTATTCATAGATGACATGATTGTCTTATGTAGAAAATCTGAAAGAATCAACAACAACAAAAATCCTAACTAATTAATACACATATAAAAACTGTCAATTGCTTTCCTACTTACTAGGAATGAACAAGTATAACTTGACATTAAAAACATATTAACAGGGCAGTGCCCATAGCACAGTGCGTAGGGTGCTGGCCACATACACCAAGGCTGGCGGGTTTAAGCCTGGCCTGGGCCAGCTAAACAACAATGACAACTGCAACAAAAAAAATAACTGGGCATTGTAGTGAGTGCCTGTAGTCCTAGCTACTTGGGAGGTGGAGGCAGGAGAATTGCTTAGGCCCAAGAGTTTGGAGGTTGCTATGAGCTGTGATGCCACAGCACTCTACTGCGAGTGACAATGTGAGACAAAGTGTCTCAAAACAAACAAACAACAGTAACAATAACAAAAACATATTAACATTTGTAGTAGCACTCCCTAAAATAAAATGGTTATGAGTCTAACAAAGTATGTATATAAATTATATGAAGAAAACTACAAAACTTTGATCAAAGATATCAAAGAATGAAATAAATGAAGAGATAATCTATCTTCATGAATAGGAAGATGCAATATTTTCAGTATTAGTTATTTCCAACATGATCTATAGATTCAGTGCAATATCCTATTTAAAATCTCAGCAAGCTTTTTTCAAGTATAAGCAAATTTATTCTAAAGTGCATATGAAGAGATAAAAAGACCAAGAATAGTCAGATCAATGTTGAAGCAGAACAAAGTCAGAGGATGGAGACTACCTGACTTCAAGATTATTGTAAATAAACATTAATCAAGACAGTATGGTTTGGGTAAAGAATAGATAGATGAACAGAATAGAATAAATACAGTCAATTGATCTTTCTCAAAGGAGCAAAGGCAATACAATGGAGCAAAGATGATCTTTTCAACCAATGGTGCTTGAAGAACTGGATATCACAGGCCAAAAAAAAAGAAAAGAAAAAAAAAAGAATCTAGATACAGACCTTAAACCCTCACAAACAGCAACTCACAGTGGATAACAGAAGTAAATGTATGTGGGCATGGTGGTACAACTAGTCAGAAGGCTGAGGCAGGAGGATCACTTGAGCCCAGGAGTTCGAGGTCAGCCAATTCATCAAGACCCCTTTTCACCAAAACAAATAAGCCCCCCAAAGCCCAAAAAACTAGATGTATGTAAAATGCAATATTCCCAAACTGTAAGATCAAATAGGAGAAAACCTAAATGACCTTGGGCATAACTGGGTAAGACAGACTTCATTAAAATTAAAATATTCCCTATGAAGACAAACCACAGACCAGAAGAAAATATTTGCAAAAGATATATCTGATAAAATCTCATTATTCAAAATATATAAAGAACTCACAAAACTCAACAATATGAAAATGAACAATGTAATTAATAAATGGGCAAGGACTTGATGAGACACCCAATCAAAGAAGATATACATATGGCAAGTAAGCATATGAAAACATATTCAGCATAATATGTCCCTAGGGAATTGTAAATTAAAACAACATACAAAAAATGTCAGTGAAATACCACAGCACACTTCTTAGAATGCAAAACCACAAAACACAGCATCAAATGAGCAGATATAAAGCAAAAGGATTCCCATTTGTTGTTGGTGGGGAATTAAAATGGTATAGCCATATTAGAAAAAAGTTTAGCAGTTTCTTGGAACATTAAACATAGTTTTGCTACATGTAATTTAGCAATTGTGCTCACTGATATTTACCCAAATGAATTAAAATAAACCTTGATATTTAAAACTGCTTTATTCATATTATAGTGGCTTTATTTGTGATTGCCAAAACTTGGAAGCAGCCAAGATGTTGAACAGTAAATGTATGAATAAACTATGGAACATACAAGTAATAGAATATTATTTAGTGCTAAAAAGAAGTGAGCCATCAATCCATGAAAAGACAGGGAGAAACATTAAATGCATATATTACTAAGGGAAAGAAGCCAATCTGAAAAGGCTACAGACTTTGTGATTCCTATTATATTTCACAAATGAAAAAACTCAGTACTGTCTTCTAGGGGATGGGGGAGGCAGGAATAAAGAGGTGGATCACAGAGGATTTTTAGGACAATGAAACTATTCTATATAATATTGCAATAGCAGATACACATCATTATACATATGTCAAAACCCACAGAACTAGGAGCAAGAGTGAACCCTAATGTAAACTATGGACCTTTGGCAATAATGATGTATCAATATAGGTTCTTGGATTGTAACAAGTGTATCACTCTGAGGCAGGATACACCACTCTGCAGTATTATGCCAAAGGCAGAGGGCTTGTGAATGGGTTGTGACGGAGGGCATATGAGAACTTTCTGTGATTTCCATTCAATTATGTTGTCAATCTCAGAACTTCCCTAAAAAATAGAACTTATTAATTTTTTTTAAAAAATGTGAAACAAAATTCACCACATAAATAGAAGCAAAAACAAAGACCATATGATCCTTTCAATAGATACAGAAAAAAGCATTCAACAAAATTCAGCATCCTTTTCTAATAAGAATGCTAAAGAAAATAGGCAAAGGTGGCTCAGTTCTTAAACTGATTGAAGCTATCTATGAAAGACCCACAGCCAGTATCATACTAAATGGAGTAAAACTGAAAACTTTTCCACTTATAGAACCAGACAAGGACATCCACTATCATCACTGCTATTTAACATAGTGCTAGATGTTCTAGCCAATGCAATAAGGCAAGAGAAAGATATTAAAGGCATCCAAATACGGGCAGAGGAGGTCAAACTCTCCCTCTTTGCTGATGATATAATCTTATACTTAAAAAACTTCAGAGACTCCTATAAGTGACCAAGAAATACAATAACATCTCAGGGTATAAAATCAATGTCCACAAATCAGTCGTCTTTGTATATTCCAGTAACAGTCAAGTTGAGGAGCAAATCAGGGATATAATACCCTTCATAGTAGCTTCAAAGAAAATAAAATTGTAGCAGCCCGTATAGCCTATGGCTAGGAGGAGTGAGAGTTATAGGAAATACCTGTAATGGAACACCTTGGTGAAAAGGGCATGGAGAGAGATTTGAGAGAGCATGAGAGAGCTTGCGAGATGAGAGCATTGGTGAATTGACAGTCTCTATATGTGTGGTGTTGAGAAGCATGAGCTCAGCCTTATATTAGGCTGGAGGAGAAGGCAGTCAAGAGGCATGCGCATTCTATCACGGATCCACTTACTCTGACTCTGTCTCCTCTCCTGCCTGCAGAATGCCAGCATGGCATCTCTGCTGAAGATTACCAAGCTCTGCTAAAGACTAAGAGCTATCTGTTCTGAGAAGACCTTTACTCTCTCTAAGATACTCTGCCTCTCTCTTTCTAGCTAAAGTAGATAGCTCTCAAGCACTTATGAGAAACTGTTCCTGAGCAAGGCAGCTTAGTGGTCCGCGTCCAGAACCTACCTAAGCTGGGCCCGAGACCTGGCGAGTCTTGGGCCCTGACATAAAATACCTGGGAATATATCTAACAAAGGGGGTAAGGATCTCTATAAAGAGAATTATAAAATTCTAAGAAAAGAAATAGCAGAAGATGTTAACATATGGAAGAATATATACCATGCTCTTGACTGGAAAGAATCAACATTGTTAAAATGTCTATTCTACCCCCCAAAATCTACAGATTTAATGCAATCCCCATTAAAACATCAACATCATACTTCGAAGAACTGGAAAAAAAAATAGTTCTTCCTTTTGTATGGAACCAAAAAAAAGCCCATATACACAAGCCAATTCTTAGTAATAAAAACAAAGCCAAAGGGATCACTCTACCAGACCTCAGGTTATAAGTCCACAGTGATCAAAATAGTATGCCATTGACACAAAAATAGAGACATAGACATATGAAACAGAATAGAAAGCTTAGAGATTAAACCAGCCTCATATTGCCATTTGATATTCAATAAATAAAACAAAAATATTACACTGGGGAAAAGAATTCTTATTTAATAAACTGGACTACCACATGTAAAAGACTGAAACTGGACTTGCACCTTTCACCACTTACAAAAATTGACTCAAAATGCATAAAAAGATTTAAATCTAAGACCTAAAGTGATAACAATCCTAGAAGAAAGTGCAAGCAAAAGTCTAGATGATATAAGCCTGGGGAAAGATTTTATAAAGAAGATTTTATTGGCCATTGCAACAACAAAAATAAATGTGATTTAATTAAGCTAAAAAGTTTCTGCAAAGTTAAGGACACAATTAAAGCCAACAGATAACCTTCAGAATGGGAAAAGATATTTGCATAAATCTGACAAAGGGTTGATAACTAGAATAAACAAAGAACTCAAAGTAATCAACAAACAAGAGCAAACGAGCCCACCTATCACTGGGCAAGAGACATAAACAGAACCTTTTCTAAGGAAGACAGACAAATGGCTATCAAACATGAAAAAATGCTCATCATCCCTTATCATCAGAGAAATGCAGATCAAAACCACGCTGACTTATCACCTAATCCCATTAAGAATAGCCCACATCACAAAGTCTCAAAGCTGAAGACGCTGACACAGAGAGAAAGGAACGCTCTTGTATTGTTGGTGGGATCACAAACTAATACAGCCTCTTTGGAAAGAAGTATGGAGAATCCTCCGAAAACTCAAAATAGATCTTCCATTTGATCCCACAATCCCATTACTAGGCATCTCCCCAGAAGAAAAAAAATCATTTTATCATGAGGACATTTGTACTAGATTGTTTACTGTAGCTCAATTTACAATTTCCAAGATGTGGAATCAACCCAAGTGCCCATCAACCCATGAATGGATTAATAAACTGTGATATATGTACACCATGGAATACTATTCAGCCATAAAAAGATGGAGACTTTACATCTTTTATATTAACCTAGATAGAACTCTTTAGTAAAGTATCACAAAAATGGAAAAGCAAGTATTCAATGTACTCAATATTAATATGAAGCCAGTAAAATAACTAATTCAAACCCACACAAGAGAAAAACTCAATTTATTCAAGTTAGAAGTGGGGGAGAGGGAGGAGGGAGGAGGATCAGTGTGCTTGCACCTAATGGGCACAATGTAAGGGTATATGGCACACCTCCTGAGTATGGGACAGAACTACAGCAGGGACCTTACCTAACAAATGCAAACACTGTAACCTAATCATCTATACCCTCATATTAATCTGAAATATAAAAAAGGTAAAACAAAAATATTACCATTTGGGGATACTTTAACAACCCTCTTAATAACTTAAGGAATAAACATATGAAAAATTACATAAAACACTAACAAACACTGTCAACCAAAGTGACATAATTGACCCATAACAAATTTACAGAATATATCAATCCAAAAAGCAGAATACACAGTTTCTTTAATACATATGAAACAGTGTCTAAAATGTACTATATTAAGTATGTAAAACAAAATTTAAAAACTTTTAAATAATTTTTAAGGCAACAAATAGCATTAAGGCACTTTGAACATCACCCAAATATTAATATTTAGATATTAAAAAGCACTTTTATGAACAGCTTATTTATTAAAGAATTAAAAAGGAAAATGAGGATATACTATAACAGAATTAAAACTAAAAGAGATCATCTTAGAATATGGGGAGTGGGAGGGAGGGTGATTGGTGGGGTCACCTGTATGGTTTATCTTACAAGGGTACAAGTGAATCTTTCTTAAAGCAGAGTATGAATGTCTTAACTCAATAACTAAGAAAATGACATGAAGGCTATGTTAGCCAGTTTTATGAGAGTATTTCAAATTATATATGAAAACACCACACTGTACCCCATGATTTCATTAATGTACACAGCTATGGTTTAATAAAAAAAAAAGAGATCATATTGAAATATTTAGGAAGCAGCTAAGTATGTGCTTGGAGGAGTATTTATAGCATCAAATGTTTATGGAAGAAAAGAAGACATGTTTGAAATCAATGACTCATGTTCCCACCTTGGAAACTCTTATGACAAGAGCAAATTAAATGCAAAGCAAGCTGAAGCAATGAAAAAGTAAGAGTAGACATCAATGATATTGAAAAAAGAAAATGAAGATAAAATGAAGGAATCCAAAAAGCTAGATCTTTAGAATCTTAATAAAAACAAATGAACTTCACACCATCCTGCCTGACACAAAAAGAAATAAGGCAAAAATTCCAAGTATCACAAAAAGGAGGTATATCATTGCATACTCTAAAGATAATGAAAAGACAATAAGAGAGTATTATGTTACAAGTTCATGTCTATGAATTTCACAATTTAGATTAAATGGACCAATTTTCTGCATGCCAAAAACTACCAAACTTAGGCAAGTAAGAAATTGAATATCCCTATTTCTACGAGTATCGAAGAAATTGTGGTTATATTTAACAATTTAGTATCTTCCAAGGAAAAATGTTCTAATGTTCTGATGTTCTTATTGGCAAAGTCTACTGAACATTTAAGGAAGTAGTAAAACAAAATATATACAAACAATTCGAGCAAATTGAAGATGTGGGGACCACCCTAACTCATTACACTTCCATCATTACACAGATGCCAGTACCAAAGACATTAAAAAAAAGACATTGCACACCAATATCCTTCATGAACATGGAAAAAATCTTCTCAAATCTGTGTTTATACCAGTGGTTCTCAACCTTCCTAATGCTGCAATCCTCTAATACAGTTCCTGTGGGTCACGACCCATAGGTTGAGAACAGCTGGTTTATAGAAAGAATATTACAATATGATGAAGTGTGGTTTATCCCAGATAAAGAATGATGAAACAAGTTTAAAAATCAATATAAATAACCAAAACATGAAACAATACAAGCAAAAAACATAGTCATCCTAAGAGATACAGAAAAACCTTTTGACCATATTCAACACTAATTCAAGATTATAAAATCTCTGCAAATTATGAATAAAAGAGATATACATTAATCTGATAACAGTATCATCCATGATAAAACCTCCAGCTAACACATAGTTAACAAATCAAGATTCAATACCTTTCCACTAATAGAAAGAAAAATATAGATAATAAAAATACAATAATAAAGGTGTGAATATCCCATTTGGAAAGGAATAAACAATAAGGTGACCAGACGTTCTGCTTTTGGTGGGACAGTCCTGATTTTTAACAATTTGTCCTGTGACCTGCAGTGTTTTAAAAAAGTCCTGATTTTTGGACAGAATGTATGACAAGCTAGGGAACAGCGGGAGAATGGGAAGGGAATATATGGTTTTCGGCTGCTGAAAAGGTTAATGTAACTCCATTTTGGAATGAAGAGGTTAATGTAACTTCATTTGGAAATGAAGAGGCTAATGTAAACTCCCTACTCCCCTCCTGGCCTCCCTCCCTTGCTTCTAGGCAAGGACAATTAGCTCAGAAGGAGCCAAACTGTCTGGAACAGACAAGTAGCTCCCCTCCCCCCAGAGTAAGGTGACCAGACATCCCACTTTTGGCAGGACACTCCCAATTTTTAACAATTTGTCCTGTGTTCTGCAGCATTTTAAAAAAGCCCCGATTTTTGGAAAGAATGCACTGACAAACTAGGGAACACGGGAGAATAGGAAGGGAATATATGGTTTTCGGCTGCTATGTGGCTATTTTGCCAGGATATACATTTTATATCATTTTTGTTAATTTTATAATGTTACATTTTAATAATAACAAATAATTGTTGAGAACTGATTATTGAGAACTGCTTATCAAAGTTTGCATTGTTGTCAGGGTCCACCCCCAGGCCCCGCCCCCCCAATGGTGTCCCACTTTACCAATGTTAAAATCTGGTCATCTTAATAAACAACCATGGATTAATTTTCAGATGGCATGATGATGTGTCTAGAAAACACTAAGTAATCATAAGAAAGAAGGATAAATAACATAAGCAAAGATGCACAGATCAATATAATAGTAATTAACAATATTTTAACAAGTAAACCATTATTTACAATATGAATAAAAAATCATGATACCTAAGTATAACTCTAACTACATATGCAGGATTTTAAAAATGTAAGCAATAAGAAAAAATGATAGAAATTGAAGACTACCTAAATAAACAGATGTATCATAGTCATGCAGTGCAAAAATCAGTACTGTTAAAATGTCAATTGACTCTAATCTATAGATTCATCACAAATCCAATCAAAATCCCAGCAAGATTTTCTATAAAAATAAACAAGCTGATTATAATGTTTATTTGAAAAGTAAATAGATCCAGAGGAACCAAAACAATTTTTGCCTTAAAAACAAACAGGATTCATGATCTCCTCCTTATATCACTATACTATAAAGGTAACAAAGATGATTTGGTATCAGAAGGATAGATAAATAGACTGAAGGAACAGAATCTAGAAATAGAGCCAAATATATTTGGTCAATTGTTCCAATAAGAAAGGGGCAAAGACAATTCATGAATAAAGATTAGTCTTTTGAAAAAATTGTGCTGGAAGTACTGGACATGCATATATTTTTAAAAAGTAAGGCTTAACATCCATTTTACATCTTCTACAAAAAAATTAATTAGAAATGGATCATAGACATAAATGTAAAAGAAAAATAAGATAAAGTACATGTAACTTTTTTTGAAAAAACAAAACAAAACATTTTATTAAGTCATATACACATAGATCATGAATACATTTATGCACATGTGAGGTACAATGTGTTGATTTTTTTTTTACATGTGTTTATTGGGTTTCCTTTTTTTGCCTTCAAAAAACTAAAAAGGCTTATTAAAACTTAATAACAATAACAATGTTTAAGATAAGGACTAGAAACAAAAACCTCGTCAAGAATGAACCAACATAAATACATTCAGAAAAGAAATAAGATGATTGCTGCATCTAAATATTAAGCAATAATAATAATAATGATGCAAAGAAAGTAACATTCACATTGTCAAATAAGAGTATGTCTATCATAGAATGCTTTGACTCTGAGATTCAGTATGGAGTCATTAGTTAATTATTTTTTTTAAGTCTCAAAAAATAGACAACTAATATTTATAAATAAAAAGTAAAAGATTTCAAAATAAACCAGATCATGCCAAATGTATGGACTATAGAAAAAGAAGAAATACTTCTAAATCATTCTACTTGATCTGGATACACCTGGTATTAAAATCAGAGAAAATATATTATTACAAAGTGGAAATTACAAATACATTTCACTTATAAATGACGATGCAATATCCTAAACAACATATTAACAAGTTGAATTAAAAATAAATGTTTAAGTAATGCACTTTGGTCAAAATTAAATCCAATTTATGTGAGAATTAGTCACTATTTTCTTTTCTTTTTTTCTTCTTTTCCTTTCCCTCAGCCCCTCCCTCCTTCTCTGTCTGTTCTCCCCTTCTCTCATGCCTCAATTAATGTCATTGTCATTAATTGTCCTCATATCAAAATTGAATACATAGGATTCATACTTCTCCATTCCTGTGATGCTTCACTAAGAATAACGTGTTCCATTTCCATCCAAGTTAGTACAAATGTGGCAAAATCTCCATTTTTATGGCTGTATAATATTCCATGGTATACATGTACTGCAGCTTACCAATCCTTTCCTGGGTTGAAGGACATTTAGGTTGTTTCCACATTTTAGCGATTGTAAATTGGGCTGTGATAAATAGCCTACTAGAAGTGTCTTTATAATAAAAGGTTTTTTTTTTTCCTTCTGGATAGATGCCCAGTAATGGGATTGCAGGATCAAATGGGAGCTCTAGGTTGAGTTCTTTGAGGTTTCTCCAAGTTTGCAGTCCCACCAGCAGTGTAAAAAAGTTCCTTTCTTTCCACATCCGCGCCAGCATCTGCAGCTTTGAGATTTTGTGACATGGCCATTCTTGCTGGGGTTAGATGATATCTCAGGGTAGTTTTAATTTGCATTTCTCTAATAATTAGGAATGATTAACATTTTTTCATATGTTTGCTAGCCATTCCTCTATCGTCTTTAGAGAAGATTCTATTTATCTGTCTTCCCCATTGATGTATGGGATTGTTGGTTTTTTTCTTGTGGATTAATTAAAGTTCTATATAGATCCTGGTTATTAAGCTTTTGCTTTTGATCATTAATTTTGATCCAAAATATGCAAATATCCTTTCCCATTGCATAGGTTGTCCATTTGCTTTGGTGGTTGTCTCCTTGGCTGTACAGAAGCTTTTCAGTTTAATTAAATCCCATTTGTTTACTATTGCTGTTGTTATTGCCATGGCAATCTTCCTCCTAAGTCTTTCCCCAGGCCAATATCTTCCAGTGTTTTTCCTATTCTTTTTTTGAGGATTTTTATTGTTTCATGCCTAAGTCCTTTATTCATCTTTAATCAATTTTTGTGCATGGAGAAAGGTACAGGTCCAGTTTCAGTCTTTTACATGTGGATATCCAGTTCTCCCAGCATCATTTATTGAATAGGGAGTCGTTCCCCCACTGGAAGCTCTTGTTTGGTTTATCAATGATTAGGTGACTGTAAGTTGTTGGTTTCATTTCCTGGTTTTCTATTTGATTTCAAATGTCTATGTCTCTATTTTTGTGCCAGTATCATGCTGTCTTGACCACTATGGCCTTATATTACAGCCTAAATCTGGTATGGTGATACCCCCAGCTTTGTTTTTATTACTAAGAACTGCCTTAGCTATATGGGGTTTTTTATGGTCCTATACAAAATACAAAATCATTTTTTCCAATATAAAATAATTGCATCTAAAATATATAATTTTCAAAATATATTAATATGAAAACAACTCAACTGAAAAATAGGCAAAAGACTTGAATAGACACTTTGCCAAAGAAGATATCTAAGGAAAATAAACATGCAGAGATTTAATTTATTTAAATTAGCCACTGGAGCCACTGGGGAAATGCAAATTTAAGTCACAATCAGATAAGAGCACACATTTATTCTAATAACTAAATTTATTTTTAATACTGGATAATTCCAAGTGCTGACAAGGATGTAGAACAACTGTAAATCTCATATATTTCCTTTAGCAATGAAAAACTGTATAAGCACTTTGGTAAAAGAGTCTGACAGTGAGTTATAAAATTAAATACACACTCACTATATAACCCAGAAACCCTCGCACACTACCATTCAGTGAAAGCAAATAAGACACGCATGTTCATGCAAAAATGTGTATATAATAATTCTGAATTCACCTTATTCATAATTACTAAAACCTAGAAACACTTCAAATATACTTCAACAGGCAGGAAGATAAATTGTGTTACATCTCTTCCATGGCTGATGACTCAGCAATAAAACAAAATTAACTACTGACCCATATCACAAGATGGATGAATTTCAAGTGCATTATAACAGAAAGAAGGCTGAGCTTGCACATGAAGATTCCATTTATATGACACTCTCATAAAGACATTTAGAAACAGAAAACATATCATTGTTAGGGAGTGGGGGATGGGAGGCAGTGCCTACACAGAGGCAGCATCATTGTTTTGTATCATGCTTTTATTAGTGGTTCCATGCATTTATGTTTTGGTCAAATTCTTTGCAATGTAGATGAAAAGCAGTTAATTTTACTGAGAACCAATTTTTTAAAAAAGAATTAAAAGAAATAGACAATAAAGGATGAGATGGAGATTGAGAGTTGAGATAATCACAGGCATAATGAACATAATTAAGGCTGAAGCATAGTTCAACCTCAAGCCTATAAGGTTGAACTAATACAGGTAGAAAAGGCTGCTTACACTTTCTATGCAATTAATAATACGAAATTATGCTTCTATCTCCAATGTAGTTTATATAAAATTAATTAAAGCATTATAAGAGTTGTGACAAAGTGTCATACAATAATCCATAATAAAAAATGTAGTCACTAAAAGTAGACCCACTGATGTTCTAGATATTGGAATACAAGATAACTACTTATAAACAAATATTATCACTATGTTAAAGGTTAAAATGGATGTAATGGATGAAGAAATTAATTACTTCAGGAGATAAGTGAAGACCAAATGAAAACAAATGAAAATGAAAAAATGAAAAAATATAGTATTCAAAATTTAGATGCATGGGTCTAATGGAGCATTGGTCACTGTAAAAGGAAGTTTAAACCAGGTTATTAGATGTCCAAACTTACACAGTGAGTTATTACTATAGCTATCTCAATGGGTATGAAGTAGTAACTTATTGTGGTTTTTTTTAACAGAAATAATGGCTATTTTTTATTTCAGAATGTTATGGGGTACACATTTTGTTTATAATTTGTATCTGTACAGGCTGAGTTGAAGTTGTCACAGTGCCCTTCACACAGATAGTGTGCACCGTATCTTACAGGTGTGAGTTTACCCACTCTGCCTCTCCCCTTCCTCCAACTTGATTTTCACTGAGATTTACTTTGATATGTGCACTTAAGTATTGATCAATTAGTTCCAATTTGGCATTGAATACAAGTGATTGTTTATGTATTCTTGTGCTATTTCACTTAGAAAAATGATTTCTAGTTCCATCCATGTTATCATAAAATATACTAGATTGCCACTTTTTAAATGGATGAGTAGTACTCAGTAGTATGCATATAACATGTTTTATTGGGTTTTTCCCACATCTTTGAAAATGTGAATTGCATTGCTATAAACATTCGAGTGCAGATGTCCATTTTATAAAGTGGCATTTTATCCTGTGAGTATACACCTAGCAGTGGGATTGCTGTATCAAATGGTAGGTCTTTAAGTTAATAAGAGCATCATTCACAATAATCAAAAGGTGAAAGCAACCCCAGTGCCTGCTGAAGGATAAATGGATAAATAAAATGTGGTAAATATACACAATAAAATATTATTCAGCCACAAAAAGAAAGAAAATTCTAACGCATGCTATAACATTAATGAACCTGAAAACATTTTGCTAAGTGAAATAAACCAGTCACCTGAAGAACAGTATTGAATGATTACATGTAATACCCAGGGTAATCAAAAAGTAGAATAATAGTTACAAGGGCCATAGGCAGGCAGTAATGGGGAGTGACTATTCCATGGGTATAGAGTTTCGTTTTTCAAGGTAAAAAACATCCTGTGCATGGAAGGTGGTGATAATTGCATTACATCACAAAGGTGCACCATGCCACTGCATAATATACAATATACATATCAAGAAATAGTCAACATGGTAAATTTTACATTATGGGCATTTCAGCAAAATTTTAAAAATTAAACTATTTATAAACCAAAAATGTTTAAGTATTTATATATTAATTTGCTTAACAACACATTTTAAAAACTATTATGTGAAAAATATGTATTTCTTAAAATTAAATCATAGCTGTGTACATTAATGCATCTATGGGGTATAATGTGCTGGTTTTATATACAATTTGAAATACATCAAATAACATAGCCTTCAGCACACTTTCTTAATTATTGTGTTAAGACATTTATATTCTACTCTTAATAGATTTGACATGAACCCTGGTAAAATTCACCATAGGTGTGGTCCCACCAATTGCCCTCCCTTTATCCATTCTCCCTCCTCCCCTCTCCCGCCTCTTCCCCCTTCATCTTAGGCTGTAGTTGAGTTTTAACTTTCATATGGAACAGAGGGTGATTATATATTGGTTTCATAGTAAAGCTGAGTACATTGGATACTTTTTCTTCTATTCTTGAGATACTTGAGGTACTTTACCAAAAAGAATATATTCCAGCTCCATCCATGTAAACAGAAAAGAGGTAAAGTCTCCATATTTTTTAAGGCTGCATAATATTCCAAGGTGTACATACACCACAATTTATTAACCCATTCGTGGGTTGATGAGCACTTGGGCTTCTTCTATGACTTGGCAATTATGAATTGGGCTGCAATAAAAATTCTGGTGCAAATACCTTTGTTATAAAGTGATTTTTGGTCTTCTGGATATATACCTAGTAGAAGGATTGCAGGATCAAACAGCAGGTCTATTTTTAGATTCCTAAATGATGTACAAACTTCTTTCCAAAAGGAACGCATTAGTTTGCATTTCCACCAGCGGTGCAGAAGTGTTCACTTTTCTCCACATTCACGCCAACATCTATAGTTTTGGGGGTAGTATTTTCAAGGGAGTTTTCTTATAGAATTTCTAGTAAAGTGACTGAAGACTATTTAAAGATGGGCAGAAAAGAATGTGGAGGAGATGAAGTGATTGCAAGCTGGAAGAAGAGCAAAGGAGAACTTTGTTGCTGTTTCTGTAGCCTCTGGCAGTAGTTGAGATGGGTGTGTGGTTATGTGTGTTTATGTGTGTGAGGTGTAAGGTGTAAGTATGTGCAGACACCTTCACCTAGATTCTATTGGAAATCAGAGCCTGGGGAAGACCTGTGTGCAGTTGGTTATTTTGGGACATAATCCCCCAAAGCAGGAGTAGGATACTGGGGAGAGTGAAGAAGGGAAGGAAGGAGAACCAATCTTGGGGTGCATGATTGACTTGCTTTTGCTGTGGGTAACTAGGGCTCAGTGCAGAGCTCCCAGAAGCCAGGTAGGATTGTCCTCTGTGCAGAAGGGAGCTTTCCTCCACTGGCTCCCATCCCTTATGGTCAAAGGTACCCTATAAATCGTACTTCCAGGTTTGCATTTGTGTCAGAGTGGCTGGTTGGGTCTTTTCTGGCATCCTGCCTGGCTGTAGCAGAGGGAGGCCCAGTGTAGAAAGTGAGAGATGCGTAATACAGTTGGGCTGAGATGCAGTTGGGTCGCAGGATGTACACTTTTTGGTTGCTGCAGCAATGATGCAGTGGACAGGGGGTGGTGGTGAGAGACTGTGGGGGGCACAGAGGGGCCAGGCACATGAGAGTGTATTATAAATTTACAGAAACTTCCCCTGTTTAATTTGGTGAATTTCAACTTGGATGGATATGGCATCTATTTAATCTTGATTTCTTTTTTTTTTTTTTTTTTTTTTTGCAGTTTTTGGCCAGGGCCAGGTTTGAACCTGCCACCTCCGGTATATGGGGCCAGTGCCCTACTCCTTTGAGCCACAGGTGCTGCCCTAATCTTGATTTCTTATCTGAACCCATAACCCACTTCCTTTCAGTAAAGTTGTCCCCCGTTCATTTCCCCTACTTCCTATGTTGTCCAGGCCTGGCCAATGAGAATTCCACATTTCCCCAACCGAAGTCATTGGTTCGGTAATGGGTATGAGATAGAGCCAGAGTCAAGAAAACCAATCAAGGTTTTTCTGTGATGATTGGGGAAATGAAAAATATTCTTCTTTTGTGCTGGACAGGTGATCAGGGTGCCATTCAGAGCTTGAGAAAGAAATGAACAAAGTAGAAAGTAAAGCCAAGATTAAAAGAAACCAGGTCCTGGTGGGATGGCATTGTTTGATCACTAGATTCAGGCACCCATAGAAATTTCCAGTTACACTAACCAGTTACACACTTGTTTTTTTCCTGAAGCCAGTTTAACAGATTTCTGGCACCTTCAACCAAAAGAGACTGAAAGATACTTTGAATTTATTCCCATTTAAGGTTAATCTTACTCTTTTTAAAACTTCATTTATTCAATTATTTATTCATTTGAGTAATATTTAAAGAGTGCCTACTGGTGCTGTAAAAAAGTTCAGCTTTCAATTGCATGGAGAAGACAGAGATAGAAAAATAAAGCTCAGCTCTACTTTGACTCCCTGGAATATAGAACACAGCTACCTTTAGGTAGGTATGGCTTTGAGCAGTAGCTGAAGGGCCAAAAGGCATAGAGAAAATTGTTTGATTCTTAAAATAGCTCAAGAGAAAGCAGACAATCAGGCTTCAGGGAAATCAGGGCTGAGAGAAGGAGACATTTTTACTGAACATTTATGATGATGGTAATATTTGTAGAGTGTCCAGAAATTGGTCACCAAATATAATTCTTATTACCTGATGTATCGGTTATCTGTTGCTGGAATGATGCATTGTAACAAGTAGCAACAGAACCTCAGGTGCGTATCACAATACACAATTTTGTTCTTGGTTGTGTGGTTGTGCTGATCTGAGCTGGCCTTGATAGGGCTTCAGTGTGTGCCTGGTGCCAGCTTTGGTAGCTTTGGCTGAGTAGCTTTGCTGATCTTGGCTGGACTTCTCCATGTTTCTGAGATGTTGATGACATTAGGGGTCTGCTCTTCCCATCACTCTCTGGAGCAATCTTCCCATCTCCTGCTTGTGAAACAGAGGAACAAGAGACTAAATGGAAATGTGCAAGCACGTTCTCAGACTCTGATCACATCATCTTGCTGATATCTAATGGACCAAAACAAGCCACATGGCTGAGTTCAGGGACATGAGCGAGGCCAGGAGTAGAGAAACAGGGAAAGGTATAGAATTGGGAACTGAGAATTTTTACTGTCTGCCTTCCACACTTGGTTGGGTGTATATACAATTCATTGAAATAAATACCATGTTTCCCTGAAAATAAGACTAACCCAAAAAATAAGCTCTAGCAGGATTTCTATGCATTTGTTAAATATAAGCCCTACCCTGATAATAAGACCTAGTGATGGGCGTGGCTACACAGCAGATCTGCATAGCCATGCCATGCATTTCTGCATGGAGAGTTAAGGAAGATTGGAATACCCTTGATCTGCCACAGTTCCTTTTTCCAAGCCGTTAGCACTTGCAAGGGTGCATGTGTGGTAACCGCAGTCACAGGCATCCTATTGCACATGTGTGAACAGCTAGGGGAAAGGAGTTCACGCATCACTAGCGCCAGCCCTACCAACAAGGTTGGCTCCCCCTGTCAGGTTCCAGAAGAAGATGACTTAACTGTATTTGAATAAATGTAGATTGTTGTATTATACTTAATAAAAAAAAAGACAGTCCCCTGAAAATAAGCCCTAGTGTGTCTT
>CAUYQV010044472.1:0-18953 GCA_963574575.1 Galagoides demidoff | reverse complement strand
GGAAGTGGGGAGGGGAGTTTTACAACCGGGACTAGTCAGGGAATGAGGTCAGGGGACATTTTATAGCATGTACTGACGAAAAGGAACAGAGAACTGAGTCTTAGGTTCTTAGGCTGTAATTTCAAATTTGGGTCCCACAATACAATTTTTTTTTATATCCAAAATGCATTTATTGGGATGGGTTTCCCATTCATTCAAGCAGGGTACTTTCAGTGCTGCTTACTTCTGAAGGAACATCCTTCTGTAAGCCTTGCTTTTCCTCCTGTAGGCTGGCAGAGGACAGTAGAGCAACCAACACACAAAACTACTGTTTGTGCATGGCTAAACACCGTGGTGATTTTGTAGCACCCTGGGCATTTCACGTCCATGAAATAGGAATTGGGGCTCTGCACCAGGCGCTTCTTCTTGTGTTTCCTCTTCTCCTCTTCTGGAGAGGGATGGAGGAGATCCTTTGTGAGAGGAATATTGGCATGTGGAGGCCGTCCCCACCCGAAAAGGTTACAATTGATATAAATTGAGAACATTTTGCTTGGTGCTAAAGCACAAGGGTGCCAGGTTGTCTGTTCCCTTAGCCCATTTCCTTAAACTAAGACTAACAATTATTGTGTTAATGAGGAGAAAGTATAGCAGTCCAGTGCCTCAACAGGTGTTTAGCCCCCAGCTACGACCCAGCCTGGTCCTCCAGCAAATTCCTTTCTGTGAACGTCTCTGCTTTTCTGCAGGCCTGGGCATGTTCTCAGAGTAAGGAGTTCCCATCTTAGGGCCACATTCTTTGGGGAGCACATGAGGCTAAACTACCATGTCTGAGTGTGGGGGGCTATACATACCCCTTCAGTATTTTTGTTAAATCATGTTCCTTTGGTGGGTTGTTAAGAAGTTTATTATCCTGGTGGTGAAAGGAAAAGGGTCAAGAATCATATGGGATTTTACAGGAATGGCATTTGCAGGATAGTTTGATTTCCAAATACAGAGGGTGCCAAAAACATGTATACACATTTGTAGAAAGGAAAAAAAAAAACTGCAGTAGCATTATAATACTCAAGGAACTTTGACTTCTGCAATTACAAGAGATTTAAGATATAATACACTAGCTAACAAACATTATTGGTATATACTGAGTATTACACTTTTATTTTTTTGCAGTTTTTGGCCAGGGCTGGGTTTCAACCCACCACATCCAGTATATGGGGTTGGTGCCCTACTCCTTTGAGCCACAGGTGCCATGTGCAATTTTAATACAGGTTTTTCCTTTCTTAAAATGTGTATACATTTTTTGGCTCCCTCTGTAGATTCAAAAGGAGAATATACTTTTTGAAGAAAAGTACCTAGTGGTGACTAGAGCTCTTATTAACCATAGGGAGGGGATTGCAGATGGGGCACCTCTGCCTAAGGTAGCTCATAAGTATGTAAAAACCCATTAACAGAAAAAAAAAACCCAAAGTAATACATGATTAAATATTTGAAGTTATTTGCTCCAACAGATGGTATAGTAATATTCAGGTAAAATCAACAGAAAATAGAAACAACAACAAGGTGAAGCCCCAGAAACCCTGACCTCATGGTGAAATCACTTCCCTTTCTGATCTTTGTCCCTGGGCAGTTCTGAAGACCCCTCCACTGTGCCTGTTTCTCAGGTTAGAGAGAGGAGGGGTCTTAGCCACAAAGGGCATGGTAGGGTCAGGCTTTGCAGATGGTGAGCAGCGCGGGAGGGTGCGCCCTCTGGTGGCAGCAATTGGCTGTCCTGAAGCCCAGGGGATAGAGAAGTGGACAAAGGAGCCTGGAAACGCCTCCCGCAGCATCTGTTGAAGGATGAAGCTGGATTGTAGCTTTCATTTGAGAACTATAAATTAGTTTCATAATAGGGCTGTGTACATTGGATATATGGGGAGCGGATGGGGGAGGGGAGGAAAGAAGGGCAGATGGGTGGTGGGAGGGTGACTGGAAAGATCACCTATATGGTCTGTCTAACAAAGGTACAAGTGAACTTTTCTAGAACTAGAGTATAAATGTTTTAACACAATAACTAAGTAAATGACACAAAGTCTATATTAACCAGTTTGATGAAAATATTTCAAATTGTATATGAAAACACTACACTGTATATAAGATAATCAGTAAATTTAAGCCGGGCTGCCGACCAGACTGAGTCTCAGCCTCCCTTCAAATCAGTCATCCCGTCTGCAGTTTCTTTTCCCTGCATCTCCAATCAGAGGCTCCAAAGAACACCTTTCAATACACAGCTATCATTTAATAATTAAAAAAAGCTAGAAAAATTAAAAAAAAAGGATGAAGCTGGGGAGGCACGATGATGCCAGTGATTAGCAGATCTGATTGGGACCCACTGTTGTGGCCAAACCATTTGTTGAAATGACTGAGATTCCCCAGGGGCCTGAAGACCCCACCTGATACCCCCCCCACACACACACACAATGTCCAGCCTCTGGAGCTGGGTGTGCCAATTCTGCTTGATTGATGTTGGGGTTGATATTTGTTCAACACGATGGTTAAGGACTTAACACCCAGAAAGGGGTGAGTGAGAGAAGTGAAAAGAACACATTGTCCCAGATTGACATGTCTGAGCCCGGCAACTGTGCATGCAGGGAGGATAGAGGGGACCCTCGCCCTGGTGTTCTCAGCATACCCAACGGCAGAGATGTGCATCCGTCTCACTCATCTGTGTCATATTCCAGATAGTGGGTGTACATCTAACACTGTAAAGGACCCGGCACAGAGCAGGTTGTCATCAAACCATCTTCAGGGTGGCTTATGAGCCTGTTTCCAGGTAGCTCCAGGGAAGACAGGGGTCCCTACCTGGACAGGACCTGGCAGCAGGCCCCTGGATGTGCAGGCCAGGTGCTGTCTGCTGTGTGGTGTTGGGTGAAGCTGTCAAAGTGTTCACAGCAGGGTTCCAGCTGGTAGGATGGTAGAGGAAAGGAAAAGAGGAACAGGGAGAAAAAGCAGTGGTGGTAAAGGAATACATATTCTAGGAGAGGGGACCAGGATGTGAAATGGGGTGAGCTATGATCGTACCACTGCCCTACAGCCTGGACAGCTGAGTGAGGGTCCATTTCACTCACTCGTTTTAAGAACAAAAGAACATTCCTTAAAATACGTGGCACTTTTAGCTAAATGTTCTAAGTTCTTGAAACATTCTCTACATTTTTTGAAATGGTAAACAAAAATATTTAACAGGTGTTTAAACATTTAACATGAATCAAAGTCTATTCCCTCTGCTGGTCCCTGGGAAGGCCATGTAGTAAGTAAGGATTGTAGGCTACAGGAGTAAAGCCGGGCTCTGGACTCTTAGTCCTCACCTCAGAGCTCTGTGAATAAATTTGAGCGGATCACTTAGGTTTCCCATCTGGACCCGGATGAAGAAGCTTGCCAGATCATTATACTGTAATTCTCTATGAAGGCTGCTATTAAATTAAGAAGTTATGATTGAGACCAACTGGTGTAACTTCTTGGGTTTGGTTATCCTCCAGAAATGAACGTGATGCTTGTTTAATTAGTTTTTATTTCAGTCATTGGAAAGGCTACTTTCCCGAGGATGTTGGGGTCATATTATTCATGATGTTTGACTGTGAGCAGTGACACCTGGCTCATGACACTCAGATGCTCAGAGCATCATCAATAAGTCTGCCCAGAAAAACCAAGACAGGGGAAAAAGGATCACTTGGCACAGCTAAGAATGAAAGTGCAGGGGACTTTACAGTTTCACTGCACACAGACATGTGCACCAAATGTATGAGTTTATTTTAAAATCACAAATGGTTCTAATTTTCCATTTGTCTCAAAGCTAGTCTAAAACCCATTGATATTCTGGTACCAGTCTCCTACTGGACACAATTTCTCTTCAAGCTGCCAATGGCAAAATTAAGAAGTCAGTGATCTCCCAGCATGTGCTCCTGGAGCAGCCAATGAGGAAGAGGAAGGCAGGTCTCATAACCATGAGGCATGTAGGATATGAGGGCAGGGGAGTTGGGAGGGGTTCTTCAAAGGTAGAAATCACAGACAAGGAAGAAAGGGCCAGGCAGGAGCAGTTAGTACTGACCCTGTCCTGAGCAATGCACTGGACTTTTGACCCAACATTTTTAGTCATTATCATTCAGCTTCATTTTATACATGAGGAAATAAAGACTCAGGGATGAATCACTTTAGATATGTACAGTCAATCGATAGGTGTTTGAAGTAGGGTTTTCTGTGCTTCTCTTAGGCCAAATCCCAAATCCATTCCTCTACCAGAATCTGGAGATCTTAAAATCATGTAGCCCAAAAAAGGTCAAGTATGGTTGGGTAAAGCTGGGGGGTTCCAAACATAAACATCAATGTTGGTGATGGCAGGAATAATAACAATAATTACCAACACTCACAAACATTTGCTAAGTGCTGCCAGGCACGAGCTCCCACCCTGATACACTGTTTTCACTGCCACAGTGTGAGCTGTGCTATAATCATAAAGCAGCATCAACATTTACAGTGACTTAAAGCAACAATGGCTTCATTCTCACACTGCATGCTTAGCGTGGCTGCCCAGGGGCTGTGCACTGTGTTGTATTTTACTACCTGGCTGATAGAGGGGAACATCTAATCCCACACTGCCCCTAACAGCAACACGGGAAAGGGACACAGAGACCCATGCCATGGGCTAAAGCACAGTGCCAGGCCTGGCCTGATTTCAAAGGAGTGGCCCCTGCCTTTAGGGAGGAGGCAGGGTCGGAAATACCTGGTGACAGCAGCAGTGACTAGCACACACGTGTGTGTCCTTTACATCCCAAGGAAGCGTTTTACAGCAGAGGAAATGAACAGAGAGTTTACAGACCTATTGTCATGGCCACACAACTGGTATAAAGAGAACTTGACCTTGACTCCAAGCAATTAGATATCTCAGTCTCCTCTCTTTTGCCATAAATTTATTTATACACATTTATTTATATATATTTATGGTGCACAAAATGGTTTTTTTATATCCAGAATGTATACCTTATAGAAAGGATAAATCAACATTAACATATGCATTCCTCACCTACTTAGCAATTATTTGTGCTACTCTCTTAGCACTTTGTAAGAACTCAGTGCACTGTTTTTAACCATAGTGATCATGGTGCAAATAGGATATTTTGAACCTCTAACTCTTCACTGAAACTTTATGCCTCTGACCAGCAACTTCCCAGTGCTCCCCTGCCCCCTTCCTCAGGATCCTCCATTCCACTTTCTGCTTCTATAAGATCGATGTTTCCAGATTTCACATGTAAGTAAGATCGGGTAGTGTTTATCTTCCTGTATTTTTTTATTTTTCACATAGCATAAGGCCCTCCAAGTTTATTTAAATTGTTGCAAATGACAGAATTCCATCATTTTTAAGGCAGAAAAGTATTCAGTTGTACACACATACTACATTTTCTTTACCCATTTTTTCCTCATTGGAGGCTTAGGTCAGTTTCTTCTGGGCTGTTGTGATGAGGAGGGGAATAGCTGTTACAGTCCACACACTTTACCAACACACACCTCTGTCTCCAGCTACTGCTGACTGGGTGACAGCCACATCCTAGTCACTTAGCTCAACACGACAGACACCCTGAGTCCTCCCAGTCCTGCAGCTTTTATTCATCATGTTGTACCAGTGAGGACCATGAATCTTGCCATGAGGTCAGTAGACAACTTATTGCAGTCCTCTAAGTAGCAGCTGAAACTTGAACCCTAGCTTTTCTGTCTCTGAGGCCGATGTGCTTTGATTATATCTCAAGAAACCTGTGGGATACCCATCATAGCCCTGGATTTAATTAATATGAAATACCTAATCTGTACAAGGTACATGAAACTCAAACATCTCTTCTGTTGGGTCGTGGCCAGGGTTGATACTTGAGAGCAGTAGGTAATCTGGATGGAAAAAGAGAGAGACTGGACACAGGGCAGTCACAGCCTACAAGATGCCTCCAGGCAGATCAGGAAAGACATCCTCCCTCAAGCCACTTTCTGTCTGTCTTGGAAACTGTCATAATGCGCTGTTTTGCTAGAGAAAGAGCCTCTACTGCCATCTGCCAGAGAGCTGTGGTAAAACACGCGGGTCTGCGCCAGCTAGAGTGTGCACTGTGCCCTTGAAGGATGTGCCCCAAACCACACACCCTAAGTGGGTGGCCTGACTGCGCTCACCAGAAGGCTCCTTCGTCTCCTTTTCTCTTTTTCTCAGGCTGTATTCCATTTGCATTCTTTTGTTCTGGAAGATACAGAAAGAAAGCTTTGTTGTCACGATGCAATGGCAGTTCACAGAAATTATCAGCCCCTTCCGTGGGAAGAATCATGAGAATGCAAGGATTTGCAAGGACATGCTGGCTTCCTGTCATCCTCTGGTGCTGAGGAAGTGATATGGAGTCTACACACAATTTACTGTCTGCAGATCTGAGTGTTCATATCAGCTCTGCGGTTTCCTGCCTGATGAACTTTTGCCGGTCACTCTACCTCTGAGCATTTAGATACTCCTCTTTGGAGAGGAATTGTGTCCCCAGCCTGTGTGTCTTAACCCAGGGCCATGATTCTGCTCTATGAGGGCACGGAGGCACTTGGAGAAGGAGTCTCCCGCCCCTCCCCACTTGCTGGTTGCCCTCCAGGAGCTCTCCTTTGTGGGCTGCTTACCCACTCATTGAGCATGTTTGAGTTCAAGCCTGTTACCAAGCCAGGCTCTATGCTAGATGTTGAGATACAAGAATGAATAAATTTAACTGTATAGTTAACTAGTGTTTGGTCAACATATTTATTTTATAACAGAGTTACTTGAGAGGAGAGACTCTATGTTAAGTTAGTCTCTGCAACCTCACCCTTGTATATGGGGCAAGATCATCAGATGAGCCTAATGAAATTTTTATTTTTAGTTGAGGGATTATAAGAATAAATCACTTCATGTGGCCTAGTGCCTCCCCAGTATTAAAATTTTTTTGTGGGACTAGATAACCAAACTGAAGTTAATCATAACTAGTCTTCTAATTTCATAAAATACCTATTATCTTAACCCTTATCTATTTTATTAGTGGTATGCTTGGGGTCATTTAGATGACAGTGTGTTGATTAATATTACCTGATAACAATAATAGAAATGGCTAGAATTTGTCACTTTATATGTCCAAGTTCCCTAGGAGTAAGTCAGATCTCATGGAAAATATTGTTATTGCACTTTAGGTCAGAGTGTGTTACATATCTTGATTTTAATTGAGTGCTTGACACTGTATCTGAACCCCGAATAGATGAATTAATTTCCTGGGTAGAAAAATAAGTTTTTTCACTTGATCTCTAATGAGTATTGACTACCAGGTCTGTGTTAAATTGAAAGACAGTTCTAAATGTCAAGTCATCAACTTATGTTGTTCAGAACTTTCATCAGAAGCTCAAATGAAGACAAATTTGCAGCTTCACTGCAGAAGACAGTCAAGGTTAAAAAATGGCATTGACAGATAAGAATGAAGTGTTACATAAAATGAAATGAAATTTACTAGGAAATGGTATAATAGCTTGCATTACAGAAAGTCGCTTGCAGGGTACAAAGGATTCTTAGCTTGTTGATGACATATGTGGGGAAGAAATCAGATTTGAGAGGCATGAAATCTCACATGAACAAATACTGTGACAAGAGTACCAAAATAGAGAGAAAAACTGAAATTTAGCATCCAAATACACGGTGGCAATAATTGTATCACTTTATGCATGGATATTACTATAGCTAGAATTATTTTTCCATTCTTAATTCATTTTTATATCCTAAATGCATTTACATTTATTGAAAATTTTCCTGTCAAAGTTTACATAAAAGGCCAAGTGCAGTGACTCACATCTATTTTCCCAGCACTTTTGGAGGCCAAAGTGGGATGATCACTTGAGGCCAAGAGTTGGAGACCAGCCTAAGCAACATAGTAAGACCTCAGGTCTTTAAAAGATAGAAAAATTCACAAGGCTTGTCGGTGTGAGCCTGTAGTTTCATCTATTTGGGAGCTAAGGCAGGAAGATCCTTTTGCTCAGACATCTGACGTTGCAGTGAGCTATGATGAGGCTACTGCACTCTAGCTTAGGTTATAGAGAAAGACCTTGTCTCATAAAACAAACAAACAAAAATATTGCATGTATATGCATGTGTGTTTGTGTGTGCATACACATATATACAATATATTCTCAATTGATTTGGAAAATTTAAAATATTAAATTCAAAATAAATGTTCAACTATAGAAATAATTGAGTAGCTTTTCTTCTCGTGTTCATGATTGCTAAGAAGCTTATGGCAGTTGTTTAGGCACATACTTTTAAAATATTTTTGATTCTGTTCACTGACAAACTGAGGGAAGATTATCCATTCCTCTTCTAAGGAGGAAGATGAAATTGGGTTGTAGTTATGTCATGAGCATAGTTGGATGAGTCGTTCTGGTGGGAGCAGGACAGCTCATTTCTAGAATGGCATTGACAGAGGATGCAACACACATGGTAGGAAGTCTGAACAATTTTTCATATGTAGAAATTGAGAATATTTTCCCATGGAGTCACCACTAATGCAGGTCTTCAACTAACTGAAGCCATGTCCTTAAATAAGAAATTCCTGTTGTCTACATCTCCAAATGTCAGAACAGGGAATCCTAAGAAGGATGGCTAAGAGAGGTCACAAGAAATAAACAGATGATAAAAACTTTTTATAGAATAAAATATTAGCCTCTTGGAGTAATCTTCTCTACTAGATGCATTCTGGAGAAAAATCTTTGAGTGGTAGGAGAATGTATAAGATTTTTCATGAGGTTCTTTCCAACTATAAGGCTGTGTGCCCACAGTCAATACAATGAGGGTCTGGGCTTACCTTTGCCCCACTTCCAAACTCTTTTTGTTTGGTACTCAATTAGGCTAAGTGTTGAAATGTCTGGAAAAATTTTGTACTCCTTCGCATGAAGGCGACTTATGGAATGTAAAAATGACTCAAGGCTTCTGGGAATGTTTGGGTTCAGTTTCTCACTGGGGCTTTCCTATCCTGCTAACAATGGCTTTACTGTTTGGGAAATAGCCAGGTAGTTGTTGCATAAAAAGCAATAAGTTCAGTGATCAGTGTGTGCTTTCTTTTTCTTCCAAAGAGCAAATGTACTTCTTAAGAATTTTGGGGGAAATCAAATCACCTCAGTTCTTTCTTGCTTTGTTAGATTTGAATTATTCAGTTTTTGCCACTCATTCTCATTTGGGCAAAAACAGAGAAGAAACCTAGAAATATCTCAAAAAAGATAAGCTATTCAGAGTACTTCATGCTGCAGGCTCAATGCACAATGGTTTCTTTGTGGTCAAACACAATTTGGGAACAAGGACAAAAGCACTTTTTCTCAAACGTGAAATTTTATAGGACATTTAAATATAATAAATAGTTACAGAATAATTGCCACAGAAAACACAATGTAATAATAACTGTCAAGGTGTACAAGAAGCCGAAGCCATGTCTATCTCCAGAGCTATGTATTAGTTCCTATTATACAAGGGCTCCAACAAAGAGGAAATTTGTGTCACTGGATCTCACAGGAGGAGAACTTACCCTTCCAAACTTGGGGTTCAAGAAAGGCTTTATGGAATATGTAACATTGGATCTGGTCCTGGAAGGATAGGAAAAATTCGAAGTATAAAAAGGAATATTGGTCAGCCATAAAAGGAAAGAAATCCTGCCATTTATGACAACACGGATGAGTCTGAAGGACTTTAGGGGAAGTGAAATAAGCATCGAAAGATACAGAGAGACAAATCCTGCATGATCTCACTCATACATGGAATCTGAAAATGTCAAAGCCACAGATACAGAAAGTAGAACAATAAATACCAGGGCCTGGAATGTGGGGGAAATGGGGAGATGTTGTTCAAAGGACACAAACTTTCAGTCATAAGATTAATAAGTCATAGGGATACAATATTCAGCATGGTTGGTGATGGATATGCTAATTAATTTGATTGCGATGACTATTACACAATGTATACATATGTCAAACCATCATGTTGTACAATTTAAATATACACAATATTAATTATTTAAAATTTTAAGAATAAAATATATTAAAAAATGAAATAAAATAATAAGATAAACCATTGTTAAGTAATCCACCTGAATACAAAGGAAATATGAAATTATATTTTGAAGGATTTACACAGAACCAAAAACCAACTGTGATACACTACGTTGCATCTGAAACTGATTAAAATAGGAATCGTGAAGTAAGAACTGGCAGTGTTGATTTAGTACCTTCTAGCTGGGAGACATGTTGTGCACAGAGAATAGTGTGGTCTTCTCCCATAACTCCTACGTGGATCTGGGATAAATTTCCAGATTGTATGACCCATGTGAAATATCCCTGCAGAGTGTCCAGTTCCTTCGGGTCAGATCTTGCTGTGCCCAGGCCTCTGTGCCTGCTGCTCCTCTTCCCCATGGCCATACGCCCTCTTTCTGTGTGCTCCAGGCCTCCTTGGACTTTCATGGCAGTTCTGTTTGAGGAGGAGAGTTGACCATAAGCTACCCATGCACCCAGGAACTCAGGTTGTGCCAGTTGGCTTTCTTGTGAGAACAAACAACCTCAAAGTCTCAGTAGCTTACCAGTTAGGTGACACGATGTGAGTATGTTGGCTGTGAGACTGGTCCATGAGTCCCCTCTGCTAAAGGATCCAGGCTGAAGGAAATGCCCTCTCTTGGCAAATGCCATGCCCATGCTGGAGGGAACTCTGCTTAGAGTGGGCTTGCTGCCTCTTCTCCACTCATTTCATTCATCCCAGCCAAGCACTCTGGGCCATGCAGGTGTTCCTGTCCTGTGGGGGAGATGCTGGGTATCACATGCCAGTGAGGAGGGGACTGAGAAGTTGGGAGTGGCTAGACAGTTAACCTTATGCCACTTTTCCTGCTAAAGAGACCCTAATGTGACGGTCACATTCTGAAAGCTGGGTCATAATTTCCCACTTGGAATCCTAATTCCTGTCTGATGGATGCTGTTATTCTCTGGCCAGTCCAGGGGATTGAACTTCCAAACCTAAGCTCAGTGACTACCACTTCCCTCCACAGCCACTTCCCCTGGAGTGTCCCTGTCACTACGTTCTGCCTGAGTGCTGACCTTCTGCCCACATCCTCTTACACGATGTGAGACCCTCCTATTCCTTCTCCCCACTCCATCCTAGGGATGGTCTGCTGTGGATTGACTTATCCTAGATATGAGATGCTCTGTGAAGCTGAGGCAGTTGGACAGCTGCTTTTGATCACACATACATGTCCATTCCCAGCTACTGGCCAACATGCCTCATCCTCCAGAGGCAACTGCACCTTATCAGATGAGTAAGGAAAATTGGCGCTCTGCTTTGTTTCCAGACTTACCAAGAACCCACTGACTAATAATTTTGTATAGCATATTTGCATTTTTTTTTGGGGGGGAACAAAATCTTGCTCTGTCACTCGTGCTAAAGTGCAGTGGTGTCATCATAGATCACCAGGAGTTTGATCTTTCTGCCCCGGCCTCCTGAGTAGCGGAGACTACAGGTCCCTGTCATGACACCCAGCTAATTTTTTTTTTTTTGTAGAGATGGGGTCTCACTATATTGCTGAAGTTGATCTTAAACTATGGGCTCATGCAATCCTCCTGCCTCAGTAGATGTGCATATAATTCATATCCACTTGTGGGTATATACCCAGAAGTAACATTGCTGGGTCAGAGAGTGTGCTTTTGTTCAAAACTGGCATACCATTTATGAAGTTCCTGTTCAAATATTTTCTCAATTTTTTAATTGAGACTTTTCACTGGTTAGCAGAAATATTTTTTATAGTCCTTAATCTTTAATATTTACCTACTTAATTTGCCATTTTTAATTTATTTTATTAAATCATAGCTGTGTATAATAATGCACTTATGGGGTACAATGTGCTGGTTTTATATACAATTTGAAATACTTACAACAAACTGGTTAACATTGCCTTCACTTCACTTTCCTAATAATTGTGTTAAGACATTTATACTCTACATTTAGTAGATTTGGCATGTACCCTTGTAAAATGAACGATAGGTGTGGTCTGACCAATTACCCTCCCTCCACCCATCCTCCTCCTTCTTTGCCTCTCCCCCTCCTCTTTCCCCTTCATCTTGGGCTGTAGTTGGGTTATAGCTTTCATATGGAAGTGGGGTGGTTATATATTGGTTTCATAGTAGAACTGAGTACCTTGGATACTTTTTCTTCCATTCCTGGGATACTTAACTAAAAAGAATATGTTCCATCTCCATCCATGTAAATGTAAAAGTGGTAAAGTCTCCATCCTTTTTTAAGGCTGCATAATATTTCATGGTGTACATATACCACAATTTGTAATCCATTCGTGGGTCAATGGGCACTTGGACTTCTTCCATGACTTAGCCATTATGAATTGGGCTGCAATAAACATTCTGGTGCAAATATCTTTGTTATAAAGTGATTTTTTTGTCTTCTGGATATATACCTAGTAGAAGAATTGCAGGATTGAATGGCAGGTCTATGTTTAGATTGCTAAGTGAACTCCACACTTCTTTCCAAAAGGAATGTTTTAGTTTGCATTCCCACCAGCAGTGCAGAAGTGTTCCCTTTCTACACATCCACCCCAACATCCATAGTTTTGGGACTTTTGATAGCTGAAGGTGGTTTTGATTTGCATTTCTCTGATGATTAAGGATGATGAGCATTTTTTCATGTGTCATGCCATGAACCTGTCTTCAGAGAAGTTTCTATTCAAATCATTTGCCCACAATGAGATGGGATCACTTGTTATTTTCTTGCTAATACATTTGAGTTCTCTGTGGATTCTGGTTATTAAATCTTTGTCAGAGACATAACCTGAAAATATCTTCTTCCATTCTGAGGACTGTCTACTTGCTTTACTTACTGTGTTCTTGGCTGTATAGAAGATTTTAAGTTTAATCAGGTCCCATTAATGTATTTTTGGTGTTGCTTCAATTGCCTGGGGGGGTCTGCCTCAAAAAATATTCTTCCATGCTGATTTCTTTGAGTGTTTTCCCTGCACGCTCTTCTAGTATTTTTATAGTTTCATATCTTAAATTTAAATATTTTATCCAGTGAGAATCTATTTTTGTCAAAGGTGAAAGGTGTGGGTCCGGTTTCAGTCTTCTATAACTTCCCAGCCAGTTCACCCAGCACCATTTGTTGAATAGGGAATCTTTCTCCCACTGAATGTTCTTGATAGGCTTGAAGATAAAATGACAATAGGTAGCTGGGTAGGATATCTAAATAGGATCAGAGGAGATTAAACTTTCATTCTTTGCAGATGATATGATTGTATATCTGGAAAACCCCAGGGACTCAACTACAAAACTCTTAGAAGTGATCAAGGAATACAGCAGTGTCTCAGGTCACAAAACCAATACTCACAAATCAGTAGCCTTTATATATACCAACAATAATAGTCAAGCTGAAAAAATAATAAAGAACTCTATTCCTTTTATAGTAGTGCCAAAAAAGATGAAATATTTAGGAATTTACCTAACAAAGGACTTGAACAATCTCTATAAAGAGAACTACAAAGCTCTGAGAAAGGAAATAGCTGAAAATGTTCACAAATGGAAAAACATACCATGCTCACGGCTGGGAAGAATCAACATTGTTAAAATGTCTATACTACCCAAAGCAATATACATTTTTAATGTAATTCCTATTAAAGCACCACTGTCATACTTTAAAGATCTTGAAAAAATAATACTTAATTTTATATGGAATAAGAAAAAACCTCCATTAGCCAAGATATTACTCAGAAATAAAAACAAATCAGGAAGAACGATGCTACCAGACTTCAGACTATACTGTAAATCTATAGTGATCAAAACAGCATGGTACTGGCACAAAAACAGAGAGGTAGATGTATGGAATAGAATAGAGAACCAAGTGGTCAGTAGAAATATTTTACATAATCCAGATATGAGACCTTTGTTATGTGTTTAAAATATTCTCTCCCACACTGTGACTTACATTTTCATTATTTTAATGATGTATTTTATTGAAGATAGGTTCAAAATTGTAGCATAGTACAACTTATCAACCTTTATTATATTTAAAATTTTCTGTATAGCATTTGAGAATTATTTTCCTATACCAAAGTTATTAATGTACTTCATTAGAATATATTCTAAAATTTATATTGCTTATACTTTGCATTTGGATTTAAAGTCCACATGAAAATCATGCGTGTGAGATGTGAAATATGGCTTAGGTTCATTTTCTCCACATGAATGTTCTTTCTTCTCTGTTATGTGAAGTTATTTGCCCCAATAAAGTATATGTGTAACTATATTTGCTCTTTTGCCATGTTCTCTTTGCCTGTTTGTTTATACTAATATCTCTACCATACTTTCTTTATATGACTTTATAATAACTCTTCGTATTTAATATCGACTTTTTATGAATTAAGTTAGACACAGAAAGACAGATACTGCATGATCCCATTCATACATAAAATATAAAAGATGAAGAAGCAGAGAGCAGAAAGGTGGTTATCAGCGAGAAATGGGCACAGTTCGTCCAAGAACACAAAATTTTGGTTAGATAAGAGGAATTGTGTGCTAATAATAGTTAATAAGGATGTAGTATGTACTTGAAAATCACCAAGCAAGTAGAATTGAGGTTTTCTCACCACAATGAAAGTACATGAGATGATACATATGTTGACTAACTTGATTTAGTCATTCTACAATGCATACATATATCAAAACATCATGTTGTATGCCATAAATAAATATAATTTTAACTTGTCAATTAAAAAATTTAATTTTAAAAATAAATAAATAAATAAAATAGTGTCATTTTTCATCATCACCATTTGATTTTTCATTTAAGTTTTAAAATAAAGGCTTTCTGACTTATTTCCAACTCTTATATAACAATCCTTTTAACATATATATATTTTTTGAGACAGAGTCTCACTATGTCACACTCTGTGGAGTGCTTTGGCATCACAGCTCACAGCAACCTTAAACTCTTGGGCCCAAGTGATTCTCTTGCCTCAGCCTCCTAAGTAGCTGGGATTACAGGCAACAACCACAATGCCCGGGTATTTTTCAGTTGCAATTGTCATTGCTGTTTTAGCAGACCCTGGCTGGGCTCAAACCTGCCAGCTTTGACGTATCTGGCCAGCACCCTACTCACTGAGCTACAGGCAGTGAGTCTAGAATAATTTTAGATTTATAGAAATGTTGCATAAATAATATAGAGAGTTCCTATCTAGCTTCCCTTACACCACACATCACCACAGTACATTTGTCAAACTAAGAGACCGACTTGGCACCTATAGTACAGTGGTTACAGCACCAACCACATACACTTAGGCTGGCAGGTTCAAACCCAGCCAAGGCCAGCTAACCAACAATGACAACTACAGCAAACAAAACAAAACAAAAAACCCTAAGAAACCTGATTACATTATTATTAACTAAAATCCAGTATTTATTTGTATTCTACTAAAGTTTTTCTATTTTCAGTAACCAATTCAGGATATCACACTGTGTTTAACCATTATGTTTCAATGGTATCTTCTGTTCTGTAAGTTTCTCAATCTTTCCTTGTTATTGTGACATTGATAGTTTGAGGAGTACTGTCAGGTACTTAATAGACTGTTCCTCAATTTTTTTTTTTATAATTAGTTTGGAGTTACATGTTTTAAAAAATGGTGGAGGGAGGGTGATTGGTGGGATCATGCCTATGGTTCATCTTATAAGGTACATGTGAATATTTCTAAATGTAAAATATAGATGTCTTATAACTAAGAAAATGACATGAAGGCTATGTTAACCAGTTTGATGAAAATATTTCAAATTGCATATGAAAACACCACACTGTACACCATGACAGCTATGATTTAATAAAAAAAAAATTAAGTTCCATTCTCGTGATATTATGTCAAAATGCCTTAATACTGTTGATGTTAATCTTTATATATATAGATATATATCATATATTTGGTTAAGGTAGCATTTGCTAGAGTAACTTTGCATGAAGTTACTATTTCTTCTTTCAATACTCTATCCTTTGGGTGTGAATCACTAAGTCCAGTCCAAACTCAAGATGAATGATGGGGATGGGTACCATGGTCTGCACCCTAGAGAAGACAGTAATCTATTAATATTATCTGGAATTCTTCCATCAGGCTTTGCCCATACACCTTTATTTGCTTACACAGACTGTAGATGAGTGCATATTTATCTTATACTTTGGGATGTAAGCCATCACTGTGCTATTTATTTTCTTTAAGGGTAGTATTGATGTGTCTTTGGCATACTTCATTCTTTTGTTTTCTGAGCATTTTCTTTATTCTCATACCTCTAGATGATCTGGGTTTTTATCGGTATCTCTAGCCTGAGTGCACACACTAAAACCTATGGTATAATGTTGAATAATAGGAGTAATAATGGACATCCTATCTTTAATTCCTAATTTCAGAGAAGATTTTTAACATGTTGCCATTAAATATAAAAATGCTTTCATCAGTTTAAAAAGTTCTTTCCAGTTCAGCACCTGTGGCTCAAGTGGCTAAGGCGCCAGCCACATACACCTAAGGTGGTGGGTTTGAATCCAACCTGGGCCCGCCAAACAACAATGATGGCTGCAATCAAAAAATAGCCAGGCGTTGTGGTGGGTGCTTGTGGTCCCAGCTACTTGGGAGGTGGAGGCAGAAGACTCACTTGAGCCCAGGAGTTGGAGGTTGCTGTGAGCTGTGATGCCACAGCACTCTACCCAGGGGGACAGCTTGAGGCTCTGTCTCAAAAAGAAATAAAATAAGTTCTTTCCTACTTATAAATTATTGATAAGCTTTTTAAAAATCATAACTAGATAGTTTAAAATCTTGAAATGTTTTCTCTTAACATGATAAATTGTGTTAATTGATTTTCAAATGTGAAACTCATCTTGTGCAACCCAAGGACCACAACATGACCATCTGTATTTTCCTTTATGCATATAGATTTTGTTTTTCAATGCTTTTATTAGATTTATGTTTAAATGATATTGAAGAAAGGGGTTTGTCTTTTAGCACTTCAGAGTAACTTGTTAAGAACTTAAGAGTAATGTTCACTTTTTAGGTACTCTTTTTAAAATTATGCCAAGATTATCTTTGCCTCATAAAATAAATTGACATTTTTCTTCTGTTCTTTGGAAAAGTTTATGTAATGTGTTATTTCTTCATCAAATATTTGGTAAAATTTTTCATGGATATGGCATAACTTTGTGATGAATTATTTAATTAGAGATTCAACTTCATTGTTATTACAGGGCCACAAAGATTTTATATTTCCTTTAGAATTAATTTTAATAAATATTCTTTTCTTTTCTTTTTGAGACAGAGTCTCACTTTGCCATTCTACCTAGGGGTTAGAGTGCTATGGGATCATAGTTCACAGCAACCTCGAACTCTTGGGCTTGAGTGATTTTCTTTCCTCAGCCTCCCAAATATCTGGGATTACAGGTGCCCACCACAATTCCCAGCTATTTTTAGAGATGGGGGCCTTTCTCTGGCTCAGGCTGGTCTTGAACCTGTGAACCTTGCCTGAACCCAGGCAGTTGACCCATTTCAGCTTCCCAGAGTGCTAGTATTATAGATGTGAGCCACCATGCCTGATCTAATAAATCTTATTTCCTAAAATTTTATTTTTCAGCAATTTTGGCATAAATATTTCTATAATACATACCATTTCTTTTCAAAATACTCTATGACCTATGGTAATATCTTCTTTTCATCCTTAATATTTGTTATGTTGTTATTTGTGACTTAATTCTTTTAGAATTCATTATAAATTATTTTTATATACTTTATATTTATAGTCATATAATTATTTTATATTTTCACTAAACATATAAATAATATAAACTATAAACAAGTCACCTATAAGCCCAAGAATTGGCTTTTCAGAACTGGCCACTAACACCAGTGATACTAGAAGCTGCCCTGGGGCTTAGAAACAGTCATGCTTAGTCTACTGGAACCAATGCTGGGACCTGAAGAATGGATCAGTTGGCATCCAAGTCCCCAGAAAAGCATCACCTCAACTAACCACCATGCCCTAAGCCACAGAGGAAATCAGACCTATCATGGGCCTTGTTTATTTCCAGAGAAATTATATAAAGATTATACTACCTCATGGATCCAAATCAAAGCCTAAGTCTCCTACACAATAAACAGCATGTATACATCTTTAGGAAACAATGCTTAATTATAAAACTAATTTCAAAAAATTTGAAGAAGTGAGTGCTACATCAGATGAACAGATATGAACAGAAGGGCACAGGAAACATGAAAAAGCAAGGAAATATGATATCACTAAAGAACTGCAACATTTGTCCACCAACAGATCCTAATCAAAAATAATTCCTCTAAGCTCTAGATAAAGAGTTCAAAATGTTTATCTAAAAATGCTCAATGAGATGCCAGAGAAATATAACCAATAAAATTTCCAGAGAAATATAACCAATAACCAATAAAAAGACATAAAAAATATCAATTTAGGATGTGAATGAGAAATTTACCAAAGAAATAGACATTTTTAACACCCATAAATTCTGGAACTGAAAAACTCATTGAGCAAAATGTGAAATATTCAAAACCTATAATAATAGACTAGACCAAGTAGAAGAAAAAAATCTCAGAACTTGAATACAAGTCTTTTTCAAATAATCCATTCAGATAAAATTAAGGATAAAAGACCAAAACAGAATGAGCAAACCCTTCAAGACATCTGGAACTACATAAAGCAATTGAACTTATGAATTATCATTATTCTTTTTTTTTTTTTTTTTCAACAAATACATTTTAATAAATTTTTTTTGTGTTTATGCATAATGCATGTTTTTTCTAAATCCCTAACCTAGAAAACAAACATGTACATACACATACCAAACAAACAAATATAACAGTGTGGCTTATGAAAAGAAACAATAATAGTTCGATTCTTTGGAACCT
>CAUYQV010044471.1:0-19568 GCA_963574575.1 Galagoides demidoff | reverse complement strand
ATAAATTAGTTTCATAGTAGGGCTGAGTACATTGGATACTTTTTCTTCCATTCTTGAGATACTTTGCTAAGAAGAATATTTTCCAGCTCCATCCATGTAAACATGAAGGAGGTAAAGTCTCCATCTTTCTTTAGGGTTGCATAGTATTTCATGGTATACATATAGCACAATTTATTAATCCATTCATGGGTTGATGGGCACTTGGGCTTCTTCCATGACCTAGCAATTATGAATTGGGCTGCAATAAACATTCTGGTACAAATATCTTTGTTGTAGTGTGATTTTTGGTCTTCTGGAGGAATTATAGGATCAAATGGCAGGTCTATTTTTAGTTCTCTAAGTGTTCTGCAGATATCTTTCCAAAAGGAACGTATTAGTTTGCAATCCCAAAGTAGAAGTATTCCCTTTTCTCCACAACCACACCAGCATCTGTGGTTTGGGGATTTTGTGATATGGGCTAATCTTACTGGTGTTAGATGATACCTCAAAGTAGTTTTGATTTGCATTTATCTGATGATTAATGATGATGAGCATTTTTTCATATATCTGTAGGCCATGTGCCTGTCTTTTTCAGAGAAGTTTCTCTTTAGGTCTCTTGCCCACCCTGAGATGGGATCACTTGTTCTCTTCTTGCTAATACGTTTGCATTCTCTATGGATTCTGGTTATTAAACCTTTGTCAGAGACATAACCTGCAAATATCTTCTCCCATTCTGAGGGCTGTCTGCTTGCTTTACTCACTGTGTTCTTGACAGTGCAGAAACTTTTTAGTTTGATGAGGTCTCAGTAGTGTATTTTTGATGTTGCTTCAATTGCCTGGGGGGTCCTCCTCATAAAATATTCACCCAGACCAATTTCTTCAAGTGTTTTTCCTACACTTTCTCCTAGTTTTTTTATAGTTTCAAGTCTTAAGTTTAAATCTTTAATCCAGTGAGAGTCTATCTTAGTTAGTGGTGAAAGGTGTGGATCCAGTTTCAGTCTTCTGCAGGTTGCCAGCCAGTTTGCCCAACACTGTAAATATCACTTTCAATGAGATTACAACATTACCAGAGAGATGTGGCAACCATCTTTAGTCAGAGAACTCTCTGGAAACATTAAAGACATTTTGGGGACTGTCCAGTCTTGGGGGCTTCAAGTTTGATGACTGCCACGCTCATGACAACATGGATGACATCAGCAGTGGTGCAGTGGGATGTGCAGCCAGTTAAACTACAAAGGAAAATAGTTCAATAAAGGATTATTTGACAAACCCCTCCCCCCCCAAAAAAAGAAGCCTAAATATTTTCTGTGTGTGTGTGTTTGGTAGATAGACTTCCCTGATAATGAAGATCACAGGGAAATTTGGTGTGATTTCTATTCCAAATGCTATCATCTGATTTATTGCCGTAATTCGCATTCATGGCTAACTAAAAGGAGTGGGATCCTATGTTGAAATGTTTACATCCTGCTTAGAGGTGAACAGGCAAGAGTTCAGATTCTGACTCTGCCATTTGCTGGCTATAGGATTGCAAGCAAGTAGCCTCTTATCTTATACCCTTATCTGTAAAATGGGTGGCATAATTTCTACCGTGAAAAAAACTCCTAGTGTGTACATATTCAATCAATGTCATATGCCAAATCTGAATATCTCTGAAAGTAATAACTGGAATAACATTAGGGCAAGAGCTGTTGCTAAATTCAGGGACATTAACATCTTTCCACAAAAGGACATTACCTTTCACATAAAAATAGCTGTTAATACCACGTTATTTATTATATATCACTTACTTTACTTGGCCTGGCTCATCTATATCTGTGAACTCTTTGACATAAGCACTATTATTATCATTTGACAGAATGGGGTCATTAACTCTCAGAGAAATTAAGAAACTTGCCCAAGGCCAACTAGTTTTTAAATGGCAGGATTGGTTTTCAAAACCAGATGAAATTGTGTTTTACCAGAGTTTACTAGGCCGTAATTCTGAGCTTTTAACTGGCTAAGCCAAAACAAAAGATGAAAAATAACATACCAAAAGTTTCTTCTGTTGATATGCATGGCTTCTATAGAAATAAAAAGGGTTTCAGGGTGGTGAGTTTCTCCAGTTGCTTGGGGAAGCAAATGGGTTTTACAATTCTGGTCATTTATCCTAAGTATGAAGGAACAAGAGGTAATAGTGGGCAGCTTAGTGCAACCTTGTGTATATGACTCACCGAGTAATTCTGTGAGACAGGAGTCGTGCTGTGAGTAATAAATCGTCTGGTTGTCTGACCCAGGGTCTTGTATCTTCTGTCAGTATATATACATAAAATTATGGCAGGCTAACGTGTTAGTTTCCAAGTATGGTAATGTCATGGTTTCTGACTTACTGCTGGGAAGGAGAGGTCACGACTGTCACACCTCTGCATGGAGGGAAACAATGGAAGGGTCCCCTTTTCCCAGCAGAATAGGGGTGAGGAGTAGGATGGTAGAGACAGAATTTTCAGAATATCTTATGCTTGGGTCTGTATTCTCACAAAGATAAGAGCTGGAGTGATATAAATTAAAACCCAGTAAAGTACCATTTTGCATTTATCAGAATGGCAAGCATGAAAATGGTGAACATACTAAATGATGACAGAAAGTCACCAGTGGGGACTGTACCTACTGGTGGGAGTGTCAACGGGAGCAATTTATACTTTAGAGAGAGATGTGGTAAAACTAATTGAGTTGAAGATATCAACTCAGTGTTCCAGGAATTTCACTCCTAGCTACATACCATAGAGAAACTCTTGCACAAGTCACATAGGTAAGAATATTCACTGTAACATTGTTTGTAAGCGTGAAAATTAGATAAAAATCTTAAATATTTTCCAGTAAAAGAATGAATAAATAAATTGTGGTACTATCTAGCAGTTTAAATGAACAAACAACTACATATATCAATGTGGCTAACTCTCAAACACATATTATTAAATTAATAAAAGCAAATGGTTGGCACATACAGTGTGATGCCATTTGTTCAAAATTTTGGAGCACATATAAAAGAGCAAGGGCATAAAAGCATACTTATAACTATAATCAATAAGAAGTTAGGGTATATGTGGTACTTTAAATAAAAGAGGAGAATTGGAATGTTCCTATAACAAGGAAATGTTAAATATCTGAGGTGGTAGATTCCCCAATTACCTTAATTTAATTATATGCATATATTTATGCCTATAGGATACATATGTATCCTATAAATATATACAACTATTATATGCCCTTAATAATTTAAAAAAACTATGATGATAAAAGCTACCTCAAAAGTTTATGGTGAAGACTGAATAAAATATTTTTTCTTTAATAAAAATAAAATCATGCATGCATAGATGTTTGATGGTATGGAAAAGAAAGAGAACAAAATAAGGGAGGAGAATGAGAGAGTCTTCAATTATGGTTGTGATGTTGTTTATTAAGGCTGGTGGCAAGTATGGAGGTTTTTGCTATGTTTTTTGGTGTCTGAATTATTTTGTAAAAATAACTTTTAAAGAGTATTAATCAGATTGGAAAAAAACAGATAAGGCCTGGGAAAAACATTAGAATAATGTAATTAATAACAGTGAGTTTGACCTCAGAAGATTCAGAATTGTTGTAAGGTAAACATGGATTAATTTGATTATCTATCAGTTAGACAATGTATTTTTGAAATCATCAATCATTTCTATAAGACTGTATATAATTCCAGAAAACTCCTTCTGATTGATCTGCTTGTTTTTTGACTTATTAGACAATATATTATTGATGGCACCTAGCTTAGGAAGTAATTCCCTATAGCAACAAATAGATCTACACACCTACCCTGAAGGATAAGCTTGAGGGAAGATTATTCAAACTATTATTCATTTATAACTATCAAGTGAAATTAAAAAAATATATGATTTCTGATGAACAGCTCTGAATTTCTTTAAAATAGATGTTTAAATTAAAAGCAAATCATGGTTCTCTCTTGAGAGGAAGTTCCTCTAAAACTTAATTAATATGTTCTTGAATTTCTGTGACTAAAAATCTGTGGCCTCAGGGTCTCTAGCTTAAGGACAATTTGGGGAATGGCAAGGTAGATTCCTTAACATGTCATGGTCATTCTTTAGGGAAAAAGTGAGATAATTACATGATTTGATGGGGTTCATTTGGAATCTGACATACAAGGCCTGACAATTAAGTTTGTGAACTCATCCTTAAAGATGTGCTGCATACCTCATTGACCATAGTGAATATCAGTATGGTCCCCTGCATACTCCCATTGGGAAGCTATGTACCATCAGAGCTGTCATTATATGAGATATGACAATTAAATTCATGAACATGCCTTCATGTGGTTACGCTGGCAGCACTGTACAAACAACTCCATAAGGTTTTATAACCTTGGTATATCAGTGTCTCACAGCTGCATTCATGTCTCACTGAGTGGCGTTGATGATAAGGAACCAATGATAATGGCATTATCATTGTTATTGTTGTATAATTTTATGTGGTATATGATAATAGCTCTGATGGTCATTCTAGAAAAAGACTTCCAAATTTGCTTTGAAGAGTGAAGTAGGCACTGGCATTAATTAGTACTTAGCTTCCCAAGGGGAGTACTTCCAAGGTGACTGTAGTGATATTCAGCAATGAGGTATACAGTACTTTTTCTACGATGAGTTCATGAACTTATGATCATGTGCAAGATGTGCACTGGGATTTAGTAACACGTCATCACTATTTTCAGAATATATTTTTAGTCCCTATATTCTAATATTTACGTTCTTCATGAAATTTCAAAATACATTCTATGACCACAGACACTGGCATCACTGTCTCCTTACCTTCAGCTTGTACATAACACTTGTAAGCTATCGTCAATTGTATATGATTTGGTTCTGGTATGGAGAAAAAGGCAATGTTTTGCTTCTATCGTTTGCCTGATTTGACAGTTAGAAAGTTAGGGGAAAAAACTGAGGGAAGGTACGTACGAACTACAAACTCAGCCTTCTACAAGGCGTGGCCAGCTCTGCAGAGAAGAAGTTTATCCTCATTCATGTTTCCAACTTCTTCCAGAACCTCTGTCTGGGCAGACCAGCATCAGTGCAGAACACTTACTACTTGAGACTGAGGAGTAAAGCCATCAATGTGTAGGAAGTACTCTGATTTCCAAAATGCTGTCATTTATGATGAAGACAGTCATTAGCATCACGAAATAAATGAAGCATGCCAATTAACACTCAGTAGACAGTAGACATAGTACAATTAAAAAACACCTGCCATGACTCATCTCTGAGAAGCACGCTGGAGATCAGTCCCCTCTGTTTATAACAGAGGAAGGAGAAGCTGGAGAAGGTGTATTATCTGCCCTGGGCCATGGAGCTAGTCAAGGGGCGAGCAAATAAGTTGGTGTTACTTACCTCCTATGTTCAATTCTAGGACTAATTAGATTTATGGCATTATCAGACCAATTTTCACTGGAGAAAGAAAAGAAGATACGGTGACCATAGAAAGAGCTGAAAGTCCCATATGATTAGATGACTGAATTAGGAGAGGTATTAACTGAGTTTCAAACACTAAGGGAGTTACTTCGTGTAGGGTAGAAAAGTGGAAAAAAGAAAGAGTTCTAATGGAAGTTAGCAGAAAAGATTTTATTGGAACATTAAGTAGAACTTTTGAATAATATATTTTAAATGTCATCAAAGATTATTGAAAAATACCTTGGTAATTTGCTTTTTGATATTAAAGTGGCAATAAATCCTTGGCTATGTGATCCAGGTAGGATCGCTGGGTGTTTGGCTGACTTTGCTCCTCAGGCCCAGAATTCAAGATTTAATATTATTCTCATCTTTCTCCTGGTAAAGACAATTCAGAAACTGAGTGACTTTGCTAGAGAGAAAGGGTTTATGTTAGAGTCCATGTTCAAAAGTTGGGGAAATCAGGTCCCTTCACTCTGGGTTCTCTCCTGAGCAGTCTGAACCTTTGCTATGTCTCCATCATAGAAGGGGCTTCTGGATCGACTCAGGGTCTTCCTGACGAGAACACAGGTGGCTGATGCTGTGTGCGATGGTCTTTGAGTCAGCACCCAAGTGGTACAGATTTTGTCAGGCACTTTACATTTTATGGAGTTAAATTCAATCCCACTACTCAGTTTAATTACATGAACATCACTGAAGACCCACTGTGTGCCAGCTGCAGAACCAGGCACTGAGTTTGTACTTGTAAATGAGGCAAACACAGCCCTCACTATCGTGGTACTTCAGCCTGATGGGACCACAGATTATTAAGTAAATAATCTCAGTGATGGTGAACATCAATGAAGGGGAAATGGATGGGGAGAAAAACCAAGGCAAAGGCAATTTGGGTTTTACTTTAAGTCTGGAGAAGATTATTTCTGTCTTAGGATAGAAACATTTGAAGAGTAACATTTTAAATCCATTGCTTCTAGGGAAGTAGCTATTTGTTCTTTTCTGGGAACGAGTTTAACATGTTCAAACATATTTAAAGATGTGTTTTTAGGAAACCATGTTTTATTGGCTTCGTTTCTTGTATAAATCCAAAAGAAGAATATATAAATTGCTAAAGCACAGTTAAAAAATTATGCACTGTTTGATTTTATGTACTGAATTATAGAATCCTTTATACATTCTTTGTATTTTATGGAACTACAGACGAAGGCATTACATTTCTTTTAATTTGTCATCATGATCATGTTTGAACCCAGTCAGAATCATCACTTATATAGGCAATAGGGGTTGTTCGGTCATACCATGGCTTGGACTCTGCTTGCTTTTCCCTAAAGACCAGAGCCTGGGCAAGGTGGTTTCTTTGGGGAAGTAGTTCCAGAGACAGAAGCATCACAACTAGAAAAATGAAGCATGAAGGGAGGACCACACAGCAGTATGTTACTGAACTGATGGCCACTGTTAGAAACTGAGGCTCCTTCCTTCTGGGGAGAGCCTGGTGAGCCTTGTGAATGTAACTTAGAGTTGTTAGAGAGCAATGGTCATCCACTGGCCTTCACTAAGGGTGACTCCAGTGTGCCCAGGGATGGCTGAGCAGGCTCCAGCAGCTGTCCCAGTCTCTGGTGGTGGACACATCCGGGACAGGAAGCGAGATTACATGTAGAAACTGGAGCCAGGGGCTGTCAGGCTCCAGCTGGCTGTGTAACAACAGCCAGAATAAGGGGGAGAGATGAGACCTCAAATACCCCTTACAAAGAGCTATTTAAAATATTTCCTTCCATTCTATGGCTGAAGGCAGAGGGCTGGGGGGTTGTCAGTGCATCTACAACACAGCACAAGTTGGAAGTGTGTGGTTCCTTTTCAAAGCATCTCCTTCTAAAGATGTCATTGGATTCTGTGATTTCGGTGTCCAGAATGGACTCTGGTATTTTGAAGGCTGCTTAGGAGTTACATGAGTATTTTTTAGCCAGAACTTTAGAGAATAAGAGGGGAATCTCTTCAAAATGCTGACTCTCTCCTTGAATCAATTTTAACCAGGCTCCCCTGAGCCCTCTGCTGGACTAGGCCTGAAGATGGGCTTCCCTCTCTGTCCTCCTGGAAGGCAATCAGAACAGGACTCCCACTAAGTCAGGCCAGTGAAAATCTCACCCCATAGGTATTGGCCCCTCTCAGTATCTTACCATGTTGTCCTGTCTTCAGCAAGAATTCTATCGAGTTGATCTTGAAAAAAAATCTCACTTACCAACTTATGTTCCCTTTTAGTAATTTTCTATCCACTGATCCCCACCCTAGTCTGTGATTATAAATTCCCACTTATCCTTGGGAGTGGGAGGGGAGCCCAGTCTCTCCCCCACTGTGGTCCCTAACTTCATAGTCTCTCCCTCCCCTTGAACAAAATATGCCCTTATGAATGATTTTTTCCTTGGCAATGCTGATTAGGACTGAATTAATAGCAAGATTTATTTCTATATTTAATGGACCATTGTTCTCAAGCCCTTTATGTGCCATATACATGCTAGATATCAGGAATAGAAGGTTAAATTAAATAGGTGAAGTTAAACTGTGTGAAGACCTTGGTGCAATAGCAATTATCCATAACCTAAACATTTTGGCAGAGACCTGAGGGTTCCCCTGACACCTCAGTCATTCTCAAAGAGGGCTCAGTTAGTGGTAGATAAAAGGAAACAGGTGAATAACACCACAATAAATTCTGAGCCATGACACAGATTTGAAGAGAGCAGAACTCTTCCTGGGGTGCTGGGAAGGTTCACAGAGAAGGCGTTTTCAAAGCCATGACCAATGCCCACCCCTTACAGTAACCACAGGCTTTTGTTGCCCTTTCTATATAGCTCCAACTTGTTGGATAAACACAGACACAGAAGAATTAAAGTCCTAATGATTTGTGTTATGATGTGGTGCTAATATATGTGAAGTTAGTCCTGTCTTCAGACAGTTCACGTTTCAGTTTTCTGGACAGAACGAAGAGATTCCATCAAATTTCTTCTTAGTTGTTAAGGACTTCATAAATTCCTCTCGTAATTGACTTGCTTTCAGACAATAATTGTTAACTGATAAATAGGAGAATTGTCAGGTGTGGAATCAGCGGTGAGGGAGAGAGAGTTTCTCTGTTGCACTTACAAAGAATTGCCGATAAGACCTCTGATCCCATTAAGAGTATAAACTCTTCAGATGGAGTTGATGACAGCCCTATGGGCTGCCGGAGCCCTCACCAGCCTGGCTGTTCTCAGTGCATCTTCAGCCAAAGGGGGATGAAATCAATGCAAGAATTTCATGGCCTCCAAGAAAATTACTGTTGAGAGATGACCTAGTTCTTTGATTGGTGTCACCCGCATACAGGCCTCCTTGAGAAATGAATGTAATGACATCCACCAGCTGCTTAAATTCTTTCTATTATGTGCATTTACTTTGAATGGCTTTGGCATTTTAGCATAAACTACCATTTGCTTTCCTCCCAGGTCTGGGTGCTGGGCGTTTTTGAAGCAGCAGGCAGAGGCAGTCCTGGCATGACGATGTACTCTGCATCTCCTAGGCTGGGCGAAAGCATTTTTCCTTGGATCCCTTAATGATTAAGGGCAAAGAAAATGGTATGAGTTCCCCAGTGAAAGTCCTTCCTCTCCTTTGTTGCATTCTCATTCACAAAAATCCCGGTGGTGTGAGATCAAATCCTAGGACCCCCAGCCCTCTACTGCCATGTCCCCTTCCAGGACCCACACTGGTCCTTGCATCTGTGTGCTCTGGTTTTGTTCATTTTTTGTCTGTGCTACTTCTAAAAACTCTTCAAAGGATCTCATTTGGTTCCTGTGAAAGATCTAGATGTATATGAACAGAGAAAGGGGCCTATGGGAGTTGCAAAGGTAAAGCAAAGACCATAGCAGAGGCTGCAGCAATGTTTACAAATGAATGAGACTCCTGGGCTCTGTTGCGCTCAGGTCACTGAAGCCTCCTTCCACTTCTTAACTGGTATCTTTCCTCCATCCCTGTCCCCTACCTCCATCCACAGAAAGATGGTGGACAAGGTTACAAAGATCTAGTGACAATAACAGTAAGAACAACAGCAACCTTTTAACCTGTTACTGAGTTATTTGCTATGTACCAGGCACTATTCTAACCACTTTTCACATTTTAACTTGCTAATTAATTCTTCACAACAATCCCATGGGTATACATATGCTATTATTCTTTCACTTTAGGGGAGGGAAGGAGGCACAGAGAGCTAAAGTAACTCGCTAAGGTTATACAACTGTGGCCCTGTCTTAGTTCCCACTCTCTTCTGCTTGGGGTAACCTTAAAGGATTAAATAAGGAACTTATATAAAAAGTTTATGTTCCTGGCTATTATTTCTTTGCCAAATGTAAAAGCATAAATGTTGAAAGGAGGATGTTCTATGTCCCTTCCAAAGGAAAAGAATTAAGAACTTCAACCTCTCTATCCCAATAATGGCCTTTTGGAAAGTGTGAGCCATCCTCAGAGAGTCCCTTGTTCAGGACAGGTCACGTTAAATACTTTGCCATCCCAACCTGAATGCACAGCTACGTGAATACTTTAAGGCATCTTTGAGACAATTGTGGACCGTAAGCTCCCATCACACACCTTCTGTTCACCCCTTACTCCCCTTCCATTGCCACATCCATCCAGATGTGCGATGTGTCACTTACCGGTTGCAGGCAGGAAGGTGAGATAAAATGTAATTTATAATCAGTGCTGAGTTTTCATTTGAACCCAAGACATTTAAGACGGAGCAAATTTATGGAATAGGTGGTTTCCAGGATGCCTTTTGCTCGGAGAAAAACTTTGGGAATTTCACTACCCCAGGACTTTGTCTTCCCACCTTTATATCTGGAGATGTGCTCGTTATGGGAACCTGTGACATCTGGGGGAACTCCTAGGTCTGTATCATTCTTGCTATGCACCCCTGCAGACTGGTGTGCAGTGTGGATGCAGATGGAAGCCTTCCTCTTATCCTCAGTCTGGCTCTGACCGTGGTTCAGGATGGGGTTGCCAGATGGCTTACTTATTTTATAGCAGTCATTGGGTCAGTATAATATCGTACATCCTTAGGTGACCTATCTCAGAGGCACCCAAACAGCTGGTCCCCTCAAGTTCCATGGGGGAGTGCCCCAGAGGGAGTGACCAAACTTAGCTGGTTTGCAGTGGGTGCTTGACCACGAGGTGCCCACCTGCGGGCCAGCAGCATGAAGGGGAAGTGATATGAGCCCATGCCCCGGGCTGTGTGCCTCATGGGTGTGCTTCCTGCATTTGGGGAGAGGCAGCTCCAAGCCATAAAACCTCCCTGAAAACCACCGAGGTACCTCTCTAAAAACCATAATGGACTGTGCTGAAAGCCTAGCTTTGACTGATGTGAGGCTTGGGACTCTACCCAGGTAAGAATCCAGGCTGCGAGGAGACCGGAGAAGGCAGATGACCCAGAGTAGGGCCAAACTGTTTACCAGCAGGTGTGTTTTTGAAAATCTCCCTTAACTGGTCATGGCAGCGGAAAATACCCTGCTGTTAAACGCATCTACAATCCGCTGCTCTCCCAGTCCACCTACAAAAATTTTGACCTTTAAAGAAATGATGGAGAAGCTAGTGATTTTTGTTCCATGGCATTGACGCTCAGTCTATTTTAGGCCCAAGGCAATTGCAGCCCTCCTTGCTCCCTATTTCACGTCACTTTTAAGTCTTATTCTGGCCACTCCGAACCCTTCAGCACTTCTCCCTCTGCGATCACTTGAGTTAAGGTCTGTGATCTGTGATTTGCAGATGACATGCCCATGTCTTGGCTGACGGTTGCTAAAGCAGTTTGCAAACCTAAGGCGGTGATGGAGGGGTGGTGAAAAAGCAGATTACAATCAAAATACTGGAACGCCACCCTAAATTTCTATTTTCATGCAAATGTATAATGGCTTTCTCATTATTTTGATTGAAGGGACGGTAGCTCAGTATTCCTGTTGGTGTGAATTACCATATTCATGTTTTGATGACCAAACAATTGGCTGATTTCCATTATTTGTCAGTCCTTTGCAAGTGCAGGGAAAGGTGTGATTAAAAATCCCTCCTCTCCCTGCAAATGTCCAAATACAAAGAGGAAATCTTAGGATCCTCTCATTATGACAATCTGTTACAAGGATACATCAAAAAACACTCAGTTTTCTGAGCTATACAACACCGATGGCTGAATTTTGGGCCTCTTTCATTTGAATAGCTTGGAAATATGCAAATCACCAAAGCTTTGAGAAAAGTTATTTCACTGTCATTTATTGAAATATTCACTCATTGAAAAAGGCCATCTTAATGAAAAGCCAGCCTTATTTGATTTTTAAGCAGACATGCTACGTGTATAAATGTAATGGGTTCTGAAAGACACGTTAATGAGATTGCTGCCAGAAGGATTACGGAGATTCTGTGTTCAGGCACCAGGAAAAGCCAAATGGGTCTATCAAGCACCCATTTCTAATCTTCAAAAGCGAATTTATTGAAGTGTCTCAATTTTGCCACCCACCCTAACATCTGCATATGGGCCCAGACTCCTAATCCTGTCACACTGTGATGCTACAGATTAAGAGAATGTATAATCAATGCCTCTGTCGCCTGCCATAATGCAGACCGCTACCTCACGTGTGGGCTCTGAAACAGAGACCTCTTTATCTGAAGCATATTTTGTGCTAAACATGGCTCAAATAAAAAATATATATTTTAAAATAAATCAATGATCATTTCTGGTATTTTTCTCTCTTCATGTCATTTAAAGGCATTCATCTGCAAGTGAAAATAGCAGGAGAAATGTTTCAATAGAGAACATGAAGTCAAGAAGAAGGAAGGCAGGCATACAGGACATCTCGCCCGTGTCCAACGTTGTGTTAAAGGCTTGACATACGTTATTTCGTTTAATAATGAATCAACCCAAGTAAGTATTCGTTGAGCTTTCTCAACGTGTCTGTTTCTGTGCTGAAGTTGTGATCCCGCAGACATTTCTCTGTCTGTGCGTGCTTTTCCCCCTTTACTGTTGTTTTAATAGTGTTTCTAACACGATGTTAAATACCACAATGCTTGTGAAGGAATCTCTGAGAACTTTGCAAGTCCCCAAGTCCATGAAACTCCCACAAGGAAACAAATAGAGAACAGAGTCATGTTATCCAGTTAAAGGACTCGTTCCGTTCCGGGCTCTCAGGGCAGGCAATTGAGATTCGTGCCTCAGCAAAATTACGAATTACTATGTGTTATGGACTTCCAGGGTCATTTAAGAACATTGGGGATGATGAATGTAAAATCCACAATTGCCAAGGGTTTCCAATACTCTGAATGCCGGTATGGTGCTCAGTTGTTATTTTCAATGACAATCAAAATAGCTTCCATTTAAATTATCTGCCACAGCCTTTCTAGAATTCCAAATTTCTGACTCATCTATGGTATATTTTATATTGCCTTTTGAGTTCCATTTGCTAGGTAAGGCCTTGATGTTATCATAGCTCCTCAGAGAAACTGGAGAAAAATCATTAGAGAAAACCATATTCACAAAGCATTAGGGAAAGATGGGGGCACGTCCCTTAAAAATGTTCAAAACAAGGAAAAAATATATCTTAAGAAATAAAATTAGGTTTCAACAGTGTATAAAATCAGCCATTTAGATTGTGAAATGTAAGTCCCAATTCTATTGATTTTCTTACTCAATGAAAAAAATCACAATTTTTCCATTAACTTAGAGAATAAGAACAAAGAAAACTATGATCGCTCGGGTTGCCTTTGATGACACTGATGTCCTGTTTACTGGACTTAACTCATGTTTGCTTTTTTGCAAGAACCTGTTTGCTCATGTCATGATGTGCTGAATTTAGAATTGCTTGCAACACACATTTAAAAAATTCTAATTCAATTCAGTCTGTGATTGGTTGACTTCAATCTTCGGTAATAGTAATAATTCAAAACTATGTCAAGATAAAAGCGTTTCTTTTTGTATCCTTGGAGATCAATCTCTCCTGCCTGTATTGTCTCCTTTATCTGCTTTCTCTCTTCTCCCTCACCCTCACTTTTTCCTTCTTGTGGTTCTGAATTCCCAGCAGAGGTCTAAAAGCAGTCCTAAGTATTTCAGAGCTAGGGAAAACAACTAAGTATCGTCCCTTGGGGCCAGTGACAATGACTCATGGACATTCACCAAAGCCCAGTGTTTCACTCACTACATCTATGCTTGGCATCTTGTGTTCTAAGATTTAGCTACGTACCCAGAGCAGATGGCAAAAAGACACATACTTCCTGGTTTTAAGTTCCACAATGGGGAGGCTCTCCCATACCAGCCCCACTTAATTCACCCACTACTGTAACTGAGACAGTGCTCCTCTGCCTTTCATGTTTAGTTGGCTAACAGGTTGAGATGATTGGGAATGGTAGGATTAGCAGGTGGAATCATGTGGTTAAAACAGCAGAAATGCCTATGAGATGGAAACACCAACCCTACCCTAAACACAGATCTGATACTAGTAAGATTCTCTCAGGTAGAAATTATACCCATACAGCAATTTACTTATCGTCTCTAAGAATTAACTCTAAGCTGCTACCAGTGGTGTTCAAAGTGCTCAACAGACTGGCCTGGGCTTTGGGGAATTGGAGAGTTCTCCCCTTCATGTTCTTACCTATATACTGTTTGCTATAAAAATAAATCAGAGCTCAAGAAGGTCACTTTTACATGAATTAGTTCATGTACTAATTCCTAAATCCCATCTTTTTCTACCCCTACTCCCCAGAGGGTAAACAGAAACTCAGAGAAATAAAGAGATAAAGAATGCAGGGGAGTTAAAAGAGTGCAAGTCTCAGGTGAACTGGTTTCCTAGGCCAGAGGAAAGAGTATCATTATGCAGACACAGTACGTTCAGTGTTTGGTGAAATGTTCCTAGCAGGTCAACATGTGATGCCTTCACTGTACAAATCAGTATCTACCTTGTCTTCCAGTCATGGCGTTTTGATCTCTTGATATTATAACCTATGTTAAGAGAATGTATTTCACAAAAAATTCCATCAAATCTATAAAATGGACTTCATAGGCAAAGAAGACTAATTATTAATAATTACTCTCTGGATATAACTTTGGTTGCCCTTTTGAGTTCCTTTGAACACCAAGCTAGTGGGAAGAAACTCATTTGCAGGACTGGCTTAACTAATTTATCTGATTTTGAGGTCTACCTTTACAGAAAATTAGTTCAGAATGGTTTCTGACTTTCAGTTCCATTTTCCTCTGAAAATAATGAATCACAAAAGAGTTTACACAAGTTAAATAAATGTAACCAAATATGCTCGTACTTCTTGAAACTGTGAATGATCTGGTGATACTGAGGAAGCAATTACAATCTTAATTGGCATCAAATGATAGGAAATTAGTTTCATGGTAAATATTCATTCTCTCTGTTATCAAATCTATTATTTGCATTAGAGATGTGACATTTAGCCTGCTCGGAGGAACCCAATTTCGTTTGTTTTTATAAAGCATTTTAATTGAGGATTAAGGACCAAGCCTTTGTGAAGACCGCAGGAGAATTTTTTGTTTTGTTCAGATACCACCAAAACAAATGCTAGGCATCACCTATCTTTAATGTTAAAGTTTCTTTAATAAGAATTAGTTTTGGTTGTTCAAATGCCATTTGTGTGAGATCAAAACAAACAAACAAACAAAAAAAACAAGAAGAAAGAAGGCTCAGTGAAAAATCTGATCAAGTCTAATAGAGTGTCTATTGCTGCATAACTAACCCACCAAATTTAGTCACTTGAAATTACTATTCATTATTATTTTTTTTCATGGTTTGTGTGGGTTGACTGGGCCCAGCTGGGTGAATTTAACTTGGAGGTTTTCAGCTGAGGTTGGAATCATCTGAGGACCTGACTGAGTTTGATGTCTCAGATGAAGTCTTAACTCTCACGTCTGATGTTGGGATGGCCAGAACAGCTGGGGGCTGGTGAGCCATCTCATTCCGCATACAGCTAGCTTGGGTTTCCTCACAGCATGGACCTTTTAAGACAGTATGATTTTTACAAGGAGGTTTATTTCTTCCAGAGCAAACATTCCAAGTGAGCCAAGCAGAAATTGTAAGACATCTTATGATCCAACCTTGGCATCCATGCTGTGTCATTTCTGCTGTATCCTGCCTGTCTAAGCAGTCACAGGCTAGTCCAGATTCATTAGGGTGAAGAAATAAACTTTACCTTTAAATGGAGGAAAGGGGTATACATACAGGGAAGGCAGGCATGGAGGGCAGTCATCTCAAAGACAAGCTATCACAGGGAGAATAAACAATATTCATATTTGTAATGTGTCTATCACATTAGTTTTGAGGATATTCCCACTTACATTCTTTGTATAATACATACATACATAGCCTGCAATCCTAGCACTCTGGGAGGCCAAGGTGGGGTGGATTGCCTGAATTTAGGAGTTTGAGACCAGCCTGACCAAGAATGAGACTCTGTCTCTACTAAAAGTAGAAAAACTAGACAAGTGTGGTGGTGGGTGCCTATAGTCCCAGCTAGTTGGGAGACTGAGGCAAGAGGATCACTTGAAGCCAGGAGTTTGAGGTTGCTGTGAGCTATGATGCCACAGCATTATACCTAGTGTGGCAGAGTGAGACTCTGTTTTAAAAAAAGCAAACGACCCAAAATTTGCCACTGTGTGGTCACAGTGGCAGCACTATACAAATAACTTGGTAAGGGTTCATAACCTTGGTATAGTAGTGTCTCACAGTTGTGTTCATGTCGACATGTGGCAGTGTCTTGCTGAGTAGTGTTCATCATTGTTGCCTGTTTTTTGTGCTGCTGTGACAATGTCGGAGCTTGAATTCTAGAAATGAACAAACATTCATAAATTTCTTGTTAAAATTAAAGAGTGGAAGTAAAATCAGGGACATGTTAGTCCACCTTTATGGGGATAAAGTCATAAAGAAAATGATAGTGTACAAATGGACTAAATGTTTTTCTGAGGGGAGAGGAAGTACCACTGAGGAAGGGAGGTCAGGGCAGCTGGGAACAAGTAGAACTGGTGAAAACATTGCAAAATTTATCAAATTGTGTATCAAATTTGTTGGCTGCCTGTGAGAAGCACAGCAGACCAGGTAAACATCAATAGAAAATCATACCTGAAAACCTTAGCTAACACATGCCTCTTGCATTACGACACTGCACCAGCTTACACAGCACTATCTTTGAGGGAGTTTTTAGCCAGTAAACAGATACCTGTATTGGAACATCCTCCCTACCCATATGATCTGGCCCTCAGTAACATTTTTCTTTCCTTTGTAAGACAAATGAAAGGAGGACATTTTGATAACATTCAGGACATCAGCAATAATATGATGACAGCTTTGATGGCCAATCCAGACAAGAGTTCCAAAATTGCTTTGAAGGATAGACTAGGCACTGGCTTTGGTGCATAGCTTCACAAGGGGAGTATTTCCAAGGTGACCGTAGTGATATTCAGCAGTGAGATATGTAGCACTTTTTCTAGGAAGAGTTCAAGTTAATTGTCAGTATATATATATGTCAAGGCCAAGTATTAGGGGAACTTCTGTGGTCTGTAGTTTCTCACAGAGGGATGGCATTCCCCTTTCTCGTTCATGAGGGAAAAATAGGGAGAAATGCTTCTAGTCTCTCACCATAAACTCATTCAGTCCACCCCTAGGAAGAGAAATAACTTTTCCGAGGAACATGTTTGGAAGAAGTAGTTGAGCTGGTAATGCTCAGCCTTTGTTGAGTATTTGTTTCTCTCCTTCAGAGTAAACTCACTTCTAGATGTCCAAGTTCATGTCTCCCCTTAGAGGAGGCCTACAGTCCAGCTCAGCCACAGACTGAAGGGAAGGTCTGCCTAGTTCAGGAATGGGGTATTGGGAGGCCCTATTGGCTACCCATCTATGACACATTCTCCAGTCCAGAGAGACCGGCAGACTCTGAGCTCTAATTTCTCGGTTAATCATGTCTTCAGGATGATCTGTAGTCTGCAGTTCCAATAGCAACACTCCTCAACACTCATTCCTTCTTAACCGATTTTCAAAGATGAGATTCTGTTTGAAGAAAGCATTTTTCTTCCTGCTGCCGTTTATTAAGTATTTATTCTGTGTCAGGCACTGTTCAGTAGTTTACATTTCTTAGCCAGTTCGATCCTCACAGCGACTTTGTGTGACTCACATTATTTCCCCATTTTTCTGGTCAGAAATCTGAGACCCAGTGTTTCACAGTGACCATATGGTGACACTAGGTTTTGAGCACAAGCGGTTGACCTCCCAAACCTGTGTTCTTTCCCACTCTTCCCAGTAAGCCAGCCCCAAGCGTGCTCTTCATTCATGGTTTTTTTTTTTTTTAACTGCTCGTGCTCTTGTGTGACTTTGTTTCAGAAAAGTATTTACATCAGATAATGTGATGATAATAATAATTAACATATTTAGTGCTTCGCATGTGTCAGGCCCTGCTCTAGAGCTTTCCACGCATAAACTCATTTAATCTTCAAAACCATCCTGCGAGGTGGGCATTCCTGTTGTTCTGTTTTCACAAGTAAAACAACCAGCCACAGTAAGGCCATGCTGTAGATTGCTGTGTGAGATGGCTTCGGGAACACTGGGAAAGTGCTATCATGCCCTGGTATCTTCTTTCTGTTCATCAATATCTGATATTCTTGCATTAGTAAACACAGTGTGGAGAGAAAGCGTAATATTTATATACACACGCTGAGAGATAGATAAGGCACTGACATTAACAAACTGTTATAGGCTGTAGGAATGCAGTCCCCAAAGCGGGTTATGATGGGGTGATAAGAAAGGGCTTCTGAGGGAGAGAACACCCCAAGAAAGGCAGCATCACAAAGGAAGAGGAGAGAGAAAGACATAAATTTCCTTCCACTGCAAATCTTCCCAGGGCTGGCCCTGGTCTTATTATGCTCTTACCCGGTAACTCATACTTTCCCTAGAGTTCTTAAAAGCAGGAACTATTGAGTAAGTAGCCCATCGCAAAGTATATTTCCTGCTGCTTATCTGCTTCCAGAACTGGCTGAAGTTTACTTTCTTGGTACTCCAGAGACCTAGCTTCTTCTTGCCTTCTTCCAATGTGGTCTATTTAATCTCCTGTCGTGTGGGAAATTATGTTCAAAGGCTCTGTGATCCTCTGTCCATAGTAAGTTATGCATGTAGTGACAAGTACATGCCACAAGGTCTTGAGATTATATCTGCAATGTGTGGCTGCCGGCTGTTGATCAAGATAGGCTGGAAGAAAAACATTATTTTCAGGTGTGAAAAACCGTCACCTTTATCAAATAATTTTTCTTGCATTTTTCCCAAGACGTGGTAGCCTATTTAAACTTGGAAGGTTAAGTTTGTAGCATTCATTATGACTGAAAATTTAGTTCACACAATCATGATGCTCTCTTTATTAGGTGTTACTGTTAAACAATATTAAAATAAACACAATGTGGCTGGCCTTTTGTAGGCTGCATGACGTGCTTACTTTGCCTGGTTTCTTAATTGCATTTATTCATCTTTCCAAATACCTGTGTCACCGTCCCAGGCAATAGATGCTGTTTTTGAGACTGTGGTTTCCTTTTTGTCCAATATAGACAGTGTCTGCTGGGGGGCATCTTATTTGAGTGGTTTGTAGTGTGCTGTGTGGTGTACTTTGGGTTCTCGGCTGGTGGTTTCCACAGTCCCAGTTCCTGCCTCTGCATTCTACCTTTGCGAATGGAGGATAATGACTCCAAAAACCTCATCTAAAAACCCCATGACAGTGCAGAAGAAGGGCCCCGGAGATATCAGAGCCTACCACTCAGCTTTTGTAAATCACGCATAGGATCCTGAAAATTACTGAAGGGAAGGCATTTAAAACAAAGAAGCCAGCTGTGTGATTAAAGCCAACTGCCCAGCCATTACAAAAACAATGAAAAGGATAACCTTCTTTTTCATCTTATTAAAAAAACTGGAGCAGATCGAATCATCCAGACCCAGTTTCAGGAGAAATGCCAAACACTGGTAGGGTCCCTTTAAGAGATTTGATACTTTTTAGATATTTTTTTGGCCAGGTGTAGTAGCTGGTGGCTCACGTCTGTAAACCTCTATGAGGCTGAAGTGAGGAGGAGATCAGCGGGGGGGGGGGGGGGGGGGGGTTTTT